>JAVTVY010036093.1:0-160190 GCA_036873755.1 Hanleya hanleyi | reverse complement strand
ATTTCTTCTGCACATACATGGATAGTATATACCCGTTATCGCTTTTTTGTCTGTATTTAACATGTATTTAACTGCACATGTCTCAACACGATCGGACATGTCTGAACACGCTTCATATAACTAGCACTGACGTATTGGGAGGAAGAGGAGGAATTATATGAGTAGTATAAAACACAGACAAACCAATAGGAAGATATATCGCTTTATTCATCAATTCATAGCAATGCTTTACAAATAATAAGAGAAAAGTATCATCGGCTGAATACATCGCCTATCATTTCCGCATCTAGTCTTCCATTCAATGTTTATCTACTAATATTTCTACTGGAATCGATGTTTTCGGAGTCCTCACTGTCACTGCGATGTAGTTATCCATTCGACTAACTATGTATTAGCAGTCAACTGTCTCCTCAGGCGTTGGAATAGTGTTATATAGCAATCTCAAATTTCAACTTCCAATGCATCGGAAATATTCTGACAAACGGAATATGTATAGATATGTAGTAAAAATAGGCGGCCTCTATTTACTACACCGTCTTCAAACACGATATGGATGATAGTTTTTTAGGCGTCTAAAGAGGTGATGGCATTCACCATTTGATTCCAAGTCATCGTTAGATTTTCTTTTCCAATAGGTTGTGTATGGCTGTATTGATGAGACGTGTTCGAGCTTTGATTAATGTCCACTGCATATAGTTCAACACCAGACATTTTATGGTGGCTTTATCATTGCTGAAATAGCGTAGATCAACCCACAGCGTTTTGGCGTATATGCATACAGTGGCTTGTAAATGTTTATTGGACGCGAGAATGTTTTCTGACACACCGTACACTTGTTTGTCATGTTGACGCTTCATTGCCAAGACGTAGACTAACTCTGATATCATTTCTCTCTATATTTTACACTGTACAGTATATTCTCCTCCTCCTCCTCCTCCTCCTCTATACAGCCATCTCATCAGCGAATAGTCATTAATATTCTAATAATGAGCATCTTCAATATCGCTATTAAAAAAACTATTCCTTTTCCCGTCATACATTTTCTAGTTGTCTCCGGGAGAGTGTCTTTCCGCTTTCCCTTTACTGACGCTTGCACGCCTGCTTTCTGACCCCATCTATGGAGTTCTATAAAGGCGATGTATTCATATAAGCCCATGATACTTTTCTCTCGCTATTTGTAAAGCAATGCTATGAGTTGAGAAATAAAGCGATTATTTTTTAATCTTCGTATTAGTTTGTCTGCGTTTTATACTATACATACATGTATAATTCCTCCTCCTCCTCCCAATACGTCAATGCTAGTTACATGAAGCGTGTTCAGACATGTCCGATCGTGTTGAGACATGTGCAGTTAAATACATGTTAAATATAGAAAAAAACGATAATGGGTATATACTGTCCATGTATGTGCGGAAGAAATAGATATAAGTGTACGTACGTTTAGTGCGAGTGAAGTTTATGCGGTATCGATCCGAATCCCAGAGCCGTATATAGTCTGGTCACTGATAGCCCGAGGTATACCAGAAACGATCGACACTATGTACATACGTACAGCAAACGATATATTAAATTAATGAATTACACGTAGATCACTGATAATACATCTTGTGTACAGCGTTGACATTTGCTAATACCATGATTGAAGCTTCGAGCCCTCTTTTCAGCATTTCAAACTTTCTTTTCTCTATCCGATGGTGCGGAATTCAGTCTTCTAAACTCTTGTTTGTCGCAGATGCGGAGACTTTGACAAAATGCGTCTCATTTAAATGATGACGTCACTATGACGAAATCACGAGGCATGCGCGTAATCCGGGACTTCGGCTCTAGGACCGTTCCCGTTCTAGAGATATAGAGACTTTTCCACAATCCATCTAATTCATCTTGTGACGTCACTATGACATCATCATGGGTATCGAACGATGTAAGTTTCACCCCAGTAGCCCTTCTCATTCCAGAGATATGGAGATTTTAATGAATTTCGAAAAAATAACGAAATTTCTACGCTTTACGCGGATAGTTACAGATTCTGTCTATTTAACGAGTACATTTTAATGTTTACGGGGGAAAATAGTCGTCTTTCCTTAGTAAGGGTAACAGAATCATTCAGGCGAGACGAAGTATATATATAACAGGGTCAAACACCGCCACGGCTGTCCTCGGGCTACAACCGGGCTATTTAGTTTTTTTCGATATGCCGACGTAGAACTCTGCAGTGTGCTATAGGTAAGTCGACCGCAAATCCGGATCGATTGGTTGGCGCGATTGATCGCGGACGTGGTGACCCCTCGGGCTAAAGATACGGTCCGGTGAGCAGACGAACACCGCAAACACCCCTCTGGCTATGGACGCGGTTCGGTGAATAGATAACCTCGAACAACGCAACCCCTCGGGCTATGGACGCGGTCCGGTGAACAAACGTTGAACACCTACAGGCTCTATCAATAGACGATGACCTAGAACACCGCTTCTATATATAGACGACTATATAGGAACCCATTTCTTATCTACTACTAGTGTGGTCCTGTCGAATGACAGAAATGGCAATTGTAATGAGAAGCGACAGGTCCATTTGATAATGATCAGTAACAGCATCATGTAAGTCTACAATTGGTTGAATGTATCTATTCAGGGACGTTTAATCGAACAGCCCATTAAGCCATTATGGAACGTACATATATAATGATTGATATGACCAGTCCCAAGTCGTTGTCCTGCATGTCATAGACAAATATGTGTAGGCTGAAGCTCATGTGGTTGAATTTTCAACAACTAATGTTAAATATTTAATCTGCATGAGAACATATTACTCCCAATACAAAACCATTTTTGTCTGTGCTAAATAATAGTTCACCATGGATTTGAATTTCGCTTTGTTTACCCACAGTGAAATAACAGTTCGTCCGTATAGTAAACATCATGGATCAATAATGTATATGTGTTTCTTCGCCGAACATAATGATTATCCTTATCTGGACGGGGCAAGTTTAAGTCTATAATGAACGGGTGGGGTATATGTATGTGTGTGGCAGGCTCGAGTATGGTTGGCGCTAGTAGACAAAATTTCACAATAGTCCTCGGACTAAATGCATTTAACCCAGGTCTAATTCGTTTTAATCCTAGAGCTAAATCGACCAATCGTGATACATTTCCTAAACCCTGGATTATATTCATTTAGCCTTCGGGCTAATCGATTCGGCTCTCTGGCTGACTGAATTAATCCTCGAATGGATTATTTAACCCACGGACTAAAAGCATTTAACCCTAGGTCTAATTCGATTTACTTAGGGCTAAATTGACCTATTGTAATACATTTCCTAAACCTCGGGTTATATACATCCAGCGCTCGGACTAAACGATTTGGCCCTCGGTCTTGACTATTTGATCGTCGGAGTGATTGATTCAATCCTCGGACTGAATGATTTACCCCGCGAACTAGATGATTTAGCCCGAGGGCTGGATTATTTAACCCGAGGGCTAGATTGTCCAATCAACTGTGCGTTTCTAGACCGCATATTGCACGGGCCAATCAATAATACGTTTGGAAGATGGCCACGTGGAATATAGTCAGCGAATTCCACTGTGGAAGCTGACCGACTCTGATAACGACGGTACTTTCGGAGATTCAGAGAGCGCGAGTGCTGTACCTGCCATACTTCGCTAAAACGTTGCTGTAAACGTGCCACTCGTCTTGTATGGTATTAAGGAGAATTATTCCCCAAAATTCAATCAATCAAACTTTCCCACCCCTTGTCAGTATTTTGACGATTTCTTTCCAATGGCTTGAAAAATGAAAAACAAAAAGAAATATTTATATTCATTGTGTACGTAATTTTAGTCAATGGGAATGTCAATCGGGCTTAACCCAGTTAAATTTTGAAACCCCAAATGCAGCATCAAGTTGATCTACAAGTGTCAAACAATAAAGCCGAAGTGATATTAGCCCGATATAAAGTCAAAGTCACCTGAAAAATCAAGAAATATGAAATGAAAAATTAATATTGAGAAGAATTTGGTTAATATTTTCACCTCAGTATGTGATACATGGGGAAGATAGTAGTCCAGTGCTATTGTTTGACACTTGTAGATCGATTTGACGCTGAATTTGGGGTTCTTAGAATTAACTGGGTCAAGCCCGATTTCCAGACTAAACTTACGGACAATATAAATGTAAAAATATGTATATATATATATTTTTTTTCATTTTTCGTCTTTCAATATCTTTCTCGTGTCGAGATTGACAAGTGGGCGAATTTTCATGACCATACTCCAAGCCATTGGGTAGAAATCGCCAAAAGACTGACAAGGGGTGGGGGAAATTTCACAGTGGCTTGGTTAGCAGTGGGTGTCATCGTCGATGTTGTTGTTGTTAATATTTTTTCATTTTTTTTTTACCAAGAATATAATTATTTCCCACCTTTACATATACCACAATGATAGTGGATATTATACAAATGCGTTCTATACGACCTACACCGATATACATACCCCTCCTCTATCATATCTTTATCTACTGTCATTGTAGATAAAGATATAGTAGAGGAAGGGTATGTGAATCATTGAAGGTCGTATAGGACGCATTTTCATGATATCCACTGTCATTGTAGTATATGAAAAGGTGAGAAATAATTCTGTATATTTTTGATGATTTTTTTTTAATATTAACAGCAACGACGAAGACTCCCACTGCTAACCAAGCCACTGTGGAAAATTTGATTCATCGAATTATCGGGTATATATCCTCCTTAAGGAAAAAAAAGATTTACTGTAGGCAAGATATACGACCACACCTACAGAAAATGTTTCAAACAAACAGTTCTACTCTAGATATGCTTTGCACCAGTTACAAAAGTCTTAGAAGACTACAATTTTTATTTCTGAAATATCGGACATCAAGTTCTCAATAGATATTTGACTGAGACTATGAAATGATTAGACGTATGGTTGACAGTGCCATTATAATACTTTAATTGTTTAATAAATCTGGTCCTGAATATGGATGCCGCTAAGCTGGACCAATGCCCTTATCATCTCTGCTTCCAAACCAAGACATTATGGATACCGCTAAGCAGCACCCATGCCGTTATCATCTCTGCTTCCAAACCTGGACCCATGCCGTTATCATCTCTGCTTCCAAACCTGGACCCATGCCGTTATCATCTCTGCTTCCAAACCTGGACCCATGCCGTTATCATCTCTGCTTCCAAACCTGGGCCCATGCCGTTATCATCTCTGCTTCCAAACCTGGACCAATGCCCTGATCATCTCTGCTTCCAAACCTGGACCAATGCCCTTATCATCTCTGCTTCCAAACCTGGACCCATGCCGTTATCATCTCTGCTTCCAAACCTGGACCCATGCCGTTATCATCTCTGCTTCCAAACCTGGACCCATGCCGTTATCATCTCTGCTTCCAAACCTGGACCAATGCCCTTATCATCTCTGCTTCCAAACCTGGACCAATGCCCTTATCATCTCTGCTTCCAAACCTGGACCAATGCCCTTATCATCTCTGCTTCCAAACCTGGACCCATGCCGTTATCATTTCTGCTTCCAAACCTGGACCAATGCCCTTATCATCTCTGCTTCCAAACCTGGACCAATGCCCTTATCATCTCTGCTTCCAAACCTGGACCAATGCCCTTATCATCTCTGCTTCCAAACCAAGACATTATGGGTGCCGCTAAGCAGCACCCATGCCGTTATCATCTCTGCTTCCAAACCTGGACCCATGCCGTTATCATCTCTGCTTCCAAACCTGGACCCATGCCGCTATCATCTCTGCTTCCAAACCTGGACCCATGTCCTTATCATCTCTGCTTCCAAACCTGGACCCATGCCGTTATCATCTCTGCTTCCAAACCTGGACCCATGCCGTTATCATCTCTGCTTCCAAACCAAGACAAAAATATTCAAAGTCTCATTCTTAAGGGCCATATCACTTCCCTCTCATATTTGTAAGTTGTTGCAGCGATTGATAAATGATAGACTCATATCGTTTCCAGAATAAAAAAATTGTTAAAACGTTGCAAAGTGGCTTTCGGAAAAAACAAACGGACTCCATTTGGCTGACATACCTCTATCTAGACCATTTAGTTCATTTGGCACACGATATATAAATGTCTCTGATGATACAGAATATCTCATGGTCGTGTTCTTGGGCATCGAGAAAGCATATTATATGCTTTGGAGAGAGGCCCCTTTGATAAAGTTAGGAAACCTCAATATGAAGGGTAACATCTTTGCGTGAATTAAAAATTACCTACGGCACAGAACTATATCCGTGCGGGATGGGAACATTCGAGAAAATACCATTCAGAAAATAGAATTCCACAAGGATGCGTATAAGCCGTACTCTTTTCAAAATTATTGTAAATGTCCTTCCTTCGGCCATTCGAGATAATGCCAAAAAAGAATTATTTGCCGATGATAAGTCAATCTAATCAAATTTTGACATGCTTTGAAAAATCTGTTGATATTCACCAATCCATATTACATCACATTCCATGTTGGCTAGAAAAGGTTTTCTTCAGAAACAACTGGCCAAACGCACGGGCTTGAATGGGGGACACTGGGTGAACCAGCTCTAGACAATGGGTGGCTAGCTGTATAAAAAAAAGTGTGAAATGGACTAAAGGAAGTGAAAATCCGGGCCGTTCATTGCCGACATTTTATTGTGCAATAATAGAGATCTCAAGACTTGTCTCTTCCATCCGCTGGCTTCACACTGTTTATAAGGCCACACCAAAGACTGTGGTAAACTACCGTGGTAAAGTGTTCACCAGGAGGAGTATGGATATTATATCAATTATCGTTTTTATTAACCAACTGCTCATATCTAAATTATATGTTGAGTTTATTTTCAGTTAAAAACAAAATATGCATGTACTATATTGGCCTTTTTAATTCAGTTTTATATTTATATAAATAGGGTCGTTGAGATATTATTATATTATGGTTGTTGGGCCGTATATTTTCCCTTCCTTTTATGTCTATAAATGACGCCTTTGGATTCTGCTTTTCCTACATGTTTTTTAATAGCGTATTTAAATCAATATCTAGTCCAAATATACATATTTCTTTTCTTTCCTTTTGTCTCTATGACATTCAGGAATTTATGCAGACATCTGTCTATTTTTTCTTACTATATTTTTCCCGTTGTTTCTTTAACACACCGTTTTTATTTAATACCACTTTTTTATTGTTTTTTTTTTCTCAAAATCATGACGAAGTCAACTGGTTTGATTTTTGGCTAACTAGTTTCACCGTGTCTCGAAGGTTTATCAAAGCTTTATTCGATCAAATAAATTACGGCAATTTATACATACACACATGTAATATTGACTTGGATACTGTAGTCTAAGCGACAGTATATCTAACGTTAAACAAGTTCATACATGGCAATATAACAATCGACGGATTTCAATACATCATTTACAGTATATCCCGTATTATTACAGACAATAAACAATCTGAACAATCGAGAGAATTAAACAAGAGTATTAACAGTGAGTTAAGTTTGCAAACTATTGGATTAACATAGAGACGATCAATTACAATTATTCTCTCTGTTAAGCTCAGAACAGAACTTATGTATGAAGTTTGTTTCTGTCACTTCACGTCTAGTCCGGTCATCAACCGGCACTTTGAAAAAAGGAAATATTTTAAATTTAATTTCCAAATGCCGGGCGCATTGAGCTACATGTATATATGTATATCTCGTCCAATAGGGAACCACAAAAAGGGAGGGATAGACATTTAGATCGTTTTCTTGACAATTTATCTAATCAACCACTTACTAAAAGTGATTCAAACCCTAAACCCAATATCCAATTTAAGCACAGAAAAGCTCTTAAAAAATTACAGGAAAATGATAATATTATCATAAAAGAGGCCGACAAAGGAGGAGCAGTAGTCATTATGGATACCGATTATTATAGATATAAAATACTAGATATGCTAGGAGATAATAGAACCTATGATGAACTTCCCAACAATGAAGACAAAAAGATATTTTCAAAATTGAACAAATTAGCCGAAAAATACAGCACCATGTTAACCAAAGAAGAATTAAAACACATTTGTGATTTTGATTTTAAAACCAACAACTTCTATGGCCTGCCCAAAATTCACAAATCGGAAATAATACGACAAGCAGTCACAGAACAAGGTACAGAATACATTTCTGTACCACGGCCTCTAGATTTAAAATTCAGGCCAATCGTTGCTGGACCGATGTGTCCAACACACAGACTCAGTAACCTAATAGATATATTACTAAAACCTCTTCTCAAACATATTCCCAGTTACGTACGGGACGACCTAGATTTTTTGAACCATCTTCCGGAAAACATTACCGTGAATACCACTCTACTGAGTTTTGATGTAACATCATTATACAGTAACATCCCACACACATTGGGAATTGAAGCCATTCGGTTTTGGTTTGACAAATTCCCTGAAGAAATGCACACCCGATTTTCTAAAGATTTTGTTCTCGAAAGTATTCGATTTATATTAGAAAACAATACTTTTCATTTTAATGGCAAACACTACTTACAAAGGTTAGGAACGGCCATGGGGACGAAGATGGCCCCAAACTACGCTACACTAACTCTCGGCTACCTCGAACAAAAACTGTACACGCAAGTAGGAGAAAAATATGGCCAAAACGAAAAAGCTAACTTTGAAAAAATATTAAAACGCTATCTTGATGACATTTTTCTTCTGTGGGATAATTCTATTGATACCTGTGATAACATCCTCCAATTACTTAACAATCTCCACCCTGATATTAACTTTACAATGGAGACCAGTGACACAGAACTCCCCTTCTTAGACATTCTATTAAAGAAAGACGGGGACAAACTTATTACAGACATCTATCACAAACCAACTGACACCAAACAGTACCTTCATTTCAAAAGTAATCACCCCAGACACACGAAGATACATATACCGTACAACCTTGCAAGACGGATATGTACCATTGTTACACAGCCACATTTACGGAAGAAGCGGCTTAGTGATTTAGAGATAGACCTCATCAAGAGAGGTTTTCCGAAAGAAATAATAAAGAAAGGAATAGAAAAGGCTACACAACACGACATTATTTTTCTAAGAAGCACTCATGCTAAACCAACAGAAGACACCTTAGCCTTTGTAACAACGTACAACCCTCACCACCCTGATATATTCTCTAAAGTTTCCCAAAACTTCAATATACTAGAGCAAAGCCACAGGATGAGGGAAGTAACAAAAGATCTCAAAATTATTAAAAGTAACCGACAGCCCCCTAATCTTAAAAAACTATTAACTAGAGCCAGATTTGAAGAGAATCCTTCAACACCCGAAGTAAAGAAATGTAAGGATACTAGATGTGGTACCTGTCCGCACTTAATCGAAGGGAGTACCGTTATTTTTCAATCCTCTGGTAAAACTTTCACAGTCAAATATGACATGAGCTGTGACTCTAGAAATGTGATATATGTAATAAAATGTGGTGGCTGTGATGCAGATTACATAGGTCAAACACAATATCTACGGGGTCGAGTTCGTGTGCACAAACAGCAAATCACGACCGACTCACTTAGGTACATGCATGTATGTAAGCACATACATTCATGTGGAAAAGATAAATTCTCTATTTTTCCCTTCTACAAGGTCACAAACTCCACATCTGTTCAAAGGTGGTTAGATATAAAAGAAGACGAATTTATCAAATTTCACAGCCCCACCCTGAATAGATAATTTCATCACCCGCTTGTATCTTTATTATCATGTTTAATTTATGTAACTATTATGAAAGGTACTATATGTATATGCATCTTTATTTTTTGAATTGTACATGGAACGAATCATATTTATGACTAATACATGTATACATATACTATGCAAATCATATCTATATTTAATGTATATAAAATGCCAACCTTGTAACATTGTACTAATATTGGTTTGCATGTTACAATGAGATTTATAACCGCTTAATTGACTCACAATATTATGTACCGCCATTTACCTTAGAGATTATCATAATGCGAGCTATTGAAGTTAATCCGTACATGTTCGGACAATTTCTATTGTTTACTGTATCGAATACGATTGAGCATTATGTCTTTACTTGTTTGTTACTATGGCCATTTTGTTGTTATATAATTATGATATAAAAAGCCCACTGTAATGAAAATAATATTACTTGCTCTCTGAAGAAGCTGAAGTAAAACAGCAGAAATGCGCATCAGAGCTATGTGACCGTGTTGGCAGTTAATCTTTTTTCATTTATATTTCTTCTCGTTAGACTCTTTTACCTTTTCACTATGTATATATATATATATATATATAATTTTTTTACAATCAGTTTTCTTTTTCGATATTTTTTCAACTCAATGCAATGATACTGGCGCGCATAATCCTAACGGATTGCATGCGCCACCCAAATTCAAAATTGACTGATTATCTACGTTGACAACTTGGCCTGATCCTGGCATGTGCCTTCCATCGCCCACACTGACTTCAGCAGATATTAGTGCGACTTTTACTAATTAAACGCAACAGATAAAAGGGTGTTGGAAAACGACGCCGGAGTACTGATAAGAAGTCATAACCCCACAGATAAATATACTGACTGCATATCTCTACAAACATCACGAGAACCAAAAGTAATCCCTGTGATGATTTGCATTTCAGCCACGCTTTTATTGTAGATTATCATGTGGACTTCTTGAATGACATAACCCCACACGGTCCCTAGAAGACACTATTTTTTTCCTTCCAGACACATTTATTTTCTTGTGTTGGGGCGCGATATTACTGGGTTTCAGGATGCTCGCGTGATCACGTCATAGTGCTTCGCCATTGTGTAAATCCTAAGGTAAAACAATGCTGAGAATAATATCGGAAGGTGATCGTTGCTCACATTTGCTTGATAAAACACAAATGTAGCTCGAATTCAAGTTGTTATAAATGAAAACACTCATTCTATCTTATTCGGGATGAAATGCACTCGCATTAAAAATTTCTTCAAAGTATCCGGGGTGAAACATAGATTCGCATTAAAAACTTCTTCTAACCATCCGGGGTGAAATAGACTGGCTGCAGGAAACAATTTTCGTCTAACTATCCGGGGTAAAATAGATACATATGAAAAATTTCTTCTATATATCCTGGGTGAAATTTACTCGCATAGAAATTTTTCTCCTAACTATCCAGGTTGAAATAAACTCGTATCGAAATTTTCTTCTAACTATCCGAAGTGAAAGGGACTCGCATGAAAATTTTTCTTCTAACTAACAGAGGTGAAATAGTTTTGCAAGGAAAATTTTCGTCTGACAATCTGGGGTGAAATAGACTCGCATGTAAATTTTTCTTTTAACTAACCGGGGTGAAATAGTCTTGCGTGGACAATTCCCTTCTATCTATCCCGGGTAAAAATGACTCACATGGGTATTTTTCTTCTAACCAACTGAAGTGAAACAAACTCGCATGGAAATATTTCTTGTAACTATTCGAGGTGAAATTGACTCCCAAGAAAAATTTTCCTCTGACTATCCAGAGTGAAACTGACTCGCATACGACTAGAAACCGCAAGATACACAGCCAGAAAAATGGTGTTGGCCCAATATCCTTTTTTGATGTTGATGACTGGTCAAAACCATAAAATTCAACACCAAATAATGGTGTTGGTCACCATCAATAAAGATTATTGAAAATGGTTGAACACCATATTTTGGTGTTAACTGAAAAGTGCTAACACCAATTAATGGTGTTAGCGACATATGGTATAGGGCTAAATTTAACACCATTTTTTGGTCTTCATCAACCATTTCTTGCTGTGTAATGCCTCTGAACAATGACTATTATATCAGTGTGGGTAATATGTTAATGCTATGTGTAGTTTATATATTGTTTACCTCAATATTACGCTGAAATAAATCCTTCACTGAGTAAGTACAATGTAACGTGATCACTCTCTGCAGGCGAATGTATAACATCTGTGGCTTAATGACACGAATGAACAGGAAGTTACCGGTACGTTTTGAATAGAAATATCGAGAAGCTGGTCGGCTGGGAATACAATGACTCCATGTCGATCCTAAAAAGTCTTCATCATCATGACTGATTATGGTTTTGGTAGTCAAGTGTGTTCATACAAACAGGATAGCCCAAGGTGTGCGGTTGAGGATAAGGATTCTCTTAGTTTGAATTCATCGATCGTCTCGGATTATATGAAGATCCAATTTTCAGTGGTTGGATTACAAGCTCTACCAGACATTCATTACGTTCTGCTTCGCGCCTCTCCATTTAGCGCTGTGAGGGTCTCACTGACTTTGCCGGAATTGACCCAAGGTCATATTTTGCCGCAGTAAACGAACATGACAACCGTCTAACTGGGCGAATTAATATCAGCCGCGATTCACCGATATATATCTCCACAACATATAGTTCTTGGGTTATTTGTCAAAAAGCGGCCTTCAAACAGTGTGACTGTGGGTTTGAAATACATTGAATATCTGTTGAGTATATTTCAAGATAAATATACGTTTTGCGATCAGTAAAACAGTTAGACAGAACAGTTCTTGGTTTTCCCCAGGCTCTTCCATTGCTGATGAAACTCCCTTTAGAGAATCTTCGTGATTGAATGATGTAATTTGATCGCTTATGAATCAGTTTAAAATTGTGTTCGATGTCTTTGAGGTTTCAACGTCAACACATCTATACCTGTACGGACACTAGGAGAAGAATGCAGACTAATTGTTGGTAAACTGCTTCATGACGTTTGAGTTTCTTGACATTGAATTGACTTGACATTGGCGTGTCTTGGCGCTGGAGTGTCTTGACGTTGGAGCGTCTTGACGTCGGAGTGTCGGTATTGGGGTGTCTAGACTTTGCAGTGACTTGACGTTGGTGTGTCGATGCACTGGAGTGTCTTGACGTTGGAGTATCCTAAAGTATCTGGAGATTGGAGTGTCTTGACGTGGGAGTGTCGTGAAATTGGAGTGTACTGACAACTTCTTGTATGCATGATTTCATAGTTGGATTTATGCTCTTGTGCTGTTGAATTCATCAGAGAATATCGCGTTCAGTGTCGAATACATTTGTTTCAATTCTCGGAAACCAAAGATGACCTTACGTGAAATGTTTCGAAACTAAGAAACGTTCGTCGTTGGACATTAAATGTTGTTTGGAATTATGTGTCCTCACTGTTTCTTCGACGAGGAACAGCGCCTCTTAGGTTTCCAGGGTATTCATATATCGTATCAATAACACAAGTGGAATGATTTTACCTAAAAACAATTGACTGCATACAGTTTTTCATTATTGAATTTGTGTTTTATCTAGTAATTATAGTTGATATCTACCGGTACGCCAAATACTAGGACACTAACGGTTTGAAGATTTTGTCAGGCTTTTTCCATTAGACCGTCGCACATTGAGAATTTACAAGAAAGTGGATATAATAACTGAAACTGCACTCCGGTATCTTCGCATCTCTTAAATAGCCCAAGTATCACAAGAATCTTGGATCATGTCTTGAGGATACCACACACATCGTGGGATAACTATCAGGTAATATCAGAACTCGTTGATCGTTCTTGTGTTTCGCTCATTAAATCAGCGTCGGTTCTACCTTCCTTCCTCTCCGTGTTCCCCATGATGGAGAGTAAGTGTCGTAGTACCAACGTTTGTTTACAAAGCGTATTCTGTCTGGACACAATACATTTGTTTTGGAATTGTCCCTGTAGTAGAAAGATCACCTGTCATATCCAAGAAAATTATTGAACTCAAGCGTCTGCATAGAGATCAAAGACCATACAATACGATTTACGTGTAATTGGTGCTGAATTATGGTTTCTGATATGCTCCAAAATATTCGGCTATTTTTATTAAACCCCCTTTAAAATGCTTCGATGATTTCTATAGTGACAAAAGTTATACAGGTTCTGCTCAGATTGGCGTATTTGACGAACTAATTAAGTGCAACATTAAAAGGATGGCGGAAAACGATGCCGGCATACTGACAAGAAGTGTGACACAACAGACAAATATACTGACCGCATATTTCTAAAAACATCACAAGAACCAAAAGTGAGCCCTGTGATGGTTTGTATTCCAACCACGATTTTACAGCTGATGAACCATGATGCACTCACTAATAATTAAATCCTATCTGCTCCCCCATTTGGATATGTCACTTGCAGGGTTTAACCGACTTGCAGTAACGCACGTATCAACCAATCCCTAGAATTCTTCATAGTGCTGAAGGGAACATAATGGTAGGTGCTTTCTGGTTGGCTCAGCCGAAACACACGCCAAGCTGTTGGGGAATCTTCTGATGTTGCCGCCCTCCCGCGAGGTTGGCACCATAATGCGGGGTAGAATTATGGACTGATCCTTGGCGTAAACCTTGGGTTAAAGCAGAGACCATGACCCTATCCCCCCCCCCTTCCCGACTGCAAGTAAAGTAGTTAAAATGCGGTCGTGATGTCATAAGACTATTAAATATTCATGAGCTGGGCGCTCTGAACACCAAATTCGATTGAAATAAGTAAGATCCCACATAGCGACATATACGATTGGGGAGCATTGATAGGATATTAATTTATTAAGATTGCTGATAATCAGTCCGACCGTAGCATTCCGAGCTTTTTTCGTCTTATTTTCTGGATTATCCAAGGCGCGAGGGAGTGTTATTTCTCTTCGAAGTATCTCTTTTTTTTTCACTACAAGGAATGGTTCGCGATCGCTCGATGCGAAAGATTTGTTCCTCTCTGCAGTCGTTCTTCTATGGAGAAGAAAAATCTAATGAAAACCGATATCCCGACTGAGAGGTGTTTCAATCGAGAGCAGATAAACAATTGAAAAAAAGCTGATTACACCGAAAGTAGTGCCGCGAGGCTCAGTCTGAATGAACTGGATATAGGCCTACATTCAGATACTGAATAATTTCAGTCTGACCTGATTCGATGTTTTTCTCTTCTATATTTTCCAAATTTCTTTGTCTTGTGTATGTTGAAAATTATTAACACAGGTACCGGTCGATAGATATAGACCGCAATTAATCCGTGGTAAACCTGTATAGCATAGCAGGTTATACTACTGAAAACTTTCTTCCACATTTGCAGTTAGTTATATTTCAAGAACGTCTCATAATGCGACAATATAGGCGGCACACAGCTGGCATTATGGTATAATACCTCCAATTAAGGATATAAAAGCCATATATATATGGGCGATGCGGGGGGTAGGGGTTTAAGTAGTATAGAAAGCATACACGAGGAAAATGTGGGTTGTCGTGGGGGTGTTTTATAGCTTTATTGTTCTCTCCTTGTTCCCCAAGATGGAGAGTGAGTGACGTAGTACCAACGCTGATTTACAGAGCGTATCTTGTCTGGACACAATTCACTTGTTTTGGAATTGTCGTAGTGGTGGACAGATCACCTGTCATTTTTCAAGTAAACGTCAAGATTCTGCATAGAGAATGATGACTCCACAATGCGACTTAAATACAGTTTGGGGAATTGTAGTTCCTAATGTGCTCCAAAACAATCGACTGTTTGTTATGAAATATCGAGTAAAATGCATCTATGATTTTTATTAAGATAAGCTCAATGATTTGCGTATTTGACGGACTAATTCACTCACCGATAATCAGTCCGACTTGTGGTAGCGTTTCGAGATTCAGTCGTTTTTCAGGGCGGGAGGGGATGGTTTTCCCCTTCAAAATAAACGAATAGTTCGCCATCGCTTGGTGCGAACGTTTCGTTCCTTTCTGCAATTGTTTTTATTAGACAAATTTTTCTTGAAGTGAACACGATACTGATATGATTTATCAATCCAGAAAGGAATAATCAAAAAGAAAAGAAAAAACTCATTGAAAAGGGATTGCGGATTACGAGTCTCAGCCCGAATGAACTGGATCGAGGCCTACGTTCGAGTTGCGCATATTCAGTCTGACTTGATTCGATGTTTGTTCCTTCTATATTTTCCAGATTCCCCTGTCATGTGTCCGTTGGATCAACGGTAAATTATCTACACTCCGGTCGATTGATAAATATATATGTCGAAAATTAGTCACTCTGTATAGCACAGCAGATATACTATCGGCAACATTTTTCCACATTTGGACTTCAACAACGTCCCACCATACGGCCATACAGGCGACACATAGATGATAGTATGGTATAATACATACAATTATGGGTATATAAGCCATATATTGGCAATTTGGGGGGTAGAGGTTGGATTCGTATAGAAAGCATACACAAGGAGGAATATGTGGGTTGACATTGAGGAAATTGGGGTGGAATGTAGGGGTTGACCTTTGACCTTGGATGCTGGGGTTGACCTTGGGGTTGGGGTTAATATGATTGTGAGGTCATCATTAGGACAAGCCCGCAGAGGATTTGATGCCCACTCGGAATAGGCAGCTACATTCATCCTCAGGATGAAACGCTAACCAATACGGATTAATTGGAACTTGGATAGGGGTCACTGAGTGCATTTCGCAACTTGCAGTAGCTCTACTGCGTCATAAAAACAGGTCACGTGACTGTGTTGTCAAAACGAATCTGTATACCCTGGTAGAGTTACCTCCCCTGTAGGGTACAGGGAGTTCTACGTTTCGTGTTGTCATTCACTGCATAAAAAAAATGAGATCTCATCCACAGGCATACTACGTGTCATATATTTTATTATCAGGGCATACTGTAACGGCAATATTGTTGGAACAACTGTTTTCGTGTTCTGACCGCATTTTTACGAGCATCCGTGGGTGGTAACCCCATATCCTCTCCCAGGTGACGGATGTACTTCATGATGGCTATGTACATAACATCGCGGTTTCAAGCGGCAGCAGGCTATACTGTTCAGACTCTCGCTGGGTAGTCTCTCAGCGTCAACCGTCTCTGCGTCAGTATTTTCATCGTCTTCACACTCATGCAAAGTCTTCTGGTGCCTCATCATATCGTAGTGTCTGGTAAGCGTTCGCCCGCACTCGGCAAGTATAAACCAGTTTTAAGAGTTGAACGTCGACTATGTAGTCGAGAGGCTTACCGTAAAAAAGTCGGAAGTTATTTACATTTGTGACAAAAGTATTATTTTTTGCATGCTGATTTGTGATTGTTCCAGGACCCCGAAAATCTATGGCTGCAAGCTGAACTCTGCACGGATGGGTTTTATTTTGTAATTTGGAATGGGGGGGGGGGGGGTAAAATGTGTTGACCTAAACCAACCGCCTACCCTTTGTAAGCATTTCTATTTCATATGGTGAACACTTTTACATGAAAGGTACATGATACTGTTGTTCAGTACATGCACCGTGACAATATTACAGAGACGCCAGCTTTGATGAGTTCAAAATGGTCACAAAATTGGGAATTATTGTTGGACATTTTCATCAGTTTAACACATTTTTTTACCGAGATACAATAAACAGCTATCTATCTCTTATATTTTGTGATGTTAATACATCACACTCAATTACTTCACTTTATCAGCTATCTATCTCTTATATTTTGTGATGTTAATACATCACACTCAATTACTTCACTTTATCAGCAGTCATGACATTTTAATGACTACATAATGTTTTATTCACCACACACTCAGTTTACGTACAGTGTAATCAGTACATGTAAATATTCAGGCAGAAATTGTGAAATCTTTAAACAACGCACTGCCTAGATTATCTCTGCAGTCAGCTACCCTGGTGTACCCTTTGTCCTACGGGCTATAGGGGACAGGGGCGTGCGCATGCGTATGACGACGTCACTTCTGAGCTCTGCGCTCCAAGAGCTCCGAGCTCCAAGAGCTCCGATCCAAGAGCTCCACCCTACGGGAGCTACCACCACCACTGGGCGATGACGGACGCCAACGCCTGGTGGTGGTGGTGTGTGGTGGTGATATCTGTACATATAGGATTATCAGTACATATTTATTGGTCGACTAATCAAAATTTTGCTACCACTCGTACTGATGACACCATCAATGACGTCGCAGATGACATGGGAATCATTCAAGTCATGGTCTACACCACGAGAGCTTCAAGATGACACCCTACACTCCATCTTTGGATAAGATATAGAACCTCAATCTCTCAAATATATCCCTGCGGACCTGAATATAATGACCACTTTACTTACTACACACCAAATGTGCAAACAAGTGTTTCAGGACATGCTTCCGTTATAGTATCCTGGCCTGCCCGATGACGCTTAGGCCAAAAGCGATTCTGGCCGAAGATTAAACTTTCTCAAACGACGGCTTCTAATTGGACAAGAGCCTACTTGAATTGTAAACATACTCAACGCGGCTCCCTCTGCATGGGTATGATGTACTGGAGGGGCTAATAACATAATTGACCTGACATCCTTGTTGTTGTTGTTGTTGTTGTTCTCTCATCTGTCTACATCACGGCGTCAATGCGTTATGCTAGGGCGTTATGGCGTTAAGATAAAGCATTAAGGTGTTAACATAGGCGTTGCGACGTTGGTCCACCGCGACCCCAAGTTGACAGGAAATTTGCATATGACCTCTGTGACGTCACTTCCGGATACGTTATACCGGTAACTCTACCAGGTAGCCAAAGTGAACATGGCCACATCTCTCCAAACGCGCTTGTTTGCACCTCTGAAACTCCCCTTTCTCTACTACTCCAAAGTGATCTATAAATAGAACAGGGGTAATTTCTCTAAAAATTAACCCTGATAGTTTCTGCTTTCTGTACTACTAAACTGGATTACTTCCCTTGACTTTTATTTACCCGAAATTGAGAGTCTACGCTATTTCGACAATAATAACATTCTCATTTATATGACTCCGTGTGATCAGTAGGTGCGAGTCAGGAGTGGGATTTGAACCCACGCCCGCATGTGCAGACCAGTATAGCCATACCCCGGAGAAGACAATTTTATAGATCTTGAGACTGCCGCCTTAGACCACTCGGCCATCCTGCCCAATGCTGGTTATCGTGGTCATAATGATAGTGCTATATTTGTTCAATGGTTTTACAACATGGCGAAGAATAACGAAAAAAGGTGTGTCAGAAGTGGGATTGGAAGTCCCACATATGTGGACCAGCACTTAAGTCTGGCGCCTTAGACCATTCGGCCATCCTGACCAACTTTGATTATGATGGACATATGATGGACATAATGAGCTTTTACATGTCGCAGTGTGTACGTCGCGAATACGCTTATGGTTGCACTGATTGGCTACTTCCCCAGCCCGCAGATCGACTAATCTATGCGCGTTAGGACGGTAGCGTAGGGCGTTAAGATAAGGCGTTGTGACGGGCGTTAAGGCGTTGAGACGGACATTAAGGCGTTCATATAGGGCGCTAAGGCGTAACAATGGGCGTTGACGGGAGTCACTGCATTTCGATGAATTAGTGACAATTCCATGGAATATCTAGAAAATCAGAGCTGAACCATTTCACCAGGGCGTTGAAGCGTTAAGCTTGGAGTTGGCGGGTGTTGCTACAAGATGATACCTCACACGACGCATTCAGTCCACGGATGGGTGAGTGAGTGAGTGAGTGAGTGAATAGAATTAACGTCGCTTTCAACAATATTTCAGCTATATCACGACGAACCAACTAAGCTCCACCCAGCCCAGTTGTGTTCCTGCTACTTCAAAGAAGAAATCTTTGAAGCAGCATGGAACCAGACACCCTCCATCCACTCTATAAAACACAGAGGACAGCGCACAAGACACAGACAGGACGCTTACATGGTGCAATAAAGACAAGAAGGGCCCATCTCTACCTCAAACACTTTCCTTCACACCCCCAAAATGCACACTTTGGGTACTACTCCTATTGATGACATCACCAATGATATCACAGATGACATGGACATCCCTCAAGTTGTTGTCTACACCATGAGAGCTTCACTTTGACACCTCACATGACGCATTCGGACCACGGATGGTCCATCTCTATCTCAAACACCTTCCTTACAACCCCCGAAATGCCCACTTTGGGTACTACTCCTACTGCTGACGTCAGCATTGACGTCACAGACAACATGGACATCCCTCAAGTCGTGGTCTACACCACGAGAGCTTCAGTTTGACACCTCATACGACGCATTCGGACCACGGATGGTCCCTCAAACACACCCCACGCACCCCCAAAATTGCTGCTTTCTATACTACTCGTTTCCTCTTTTTCACCATACAGTCTGAAAAATGTTACTATTTTGAACTCTTAATTACATTTGCTGAGTACACAGCTTGTTACAGTTGGAAAAGTCGTGGTGGTTTAGTTCAGGAACCTTACTTTGACGATATTTTGTATTTCAGCATATATTTAAAGTATAAACGTCAAAAACACGTCACTGTGACGTTACACTTGTGAATTTTTCAAGGGAGTGACCCTAGGGGATCCTCTGGTGAAAAAAAATCACGCTTTTGTCACTTAGGTAAATATAATTTCACTAAGCCACCTCACTATTGCACGTCTTTCGTATTGAGGCTACGAGATTATTTAACATTAAATATGTTTATACGTGTCCAATCGGTTCCCCTTCACACGTTATTTAGGTGACTTTGCACAATTCTTGGATTCCTTTTTCTTTTAACGGTTAGTGGTGATGCATGAACGCTGACTTTATGTCGCTGTCTATCAAGTTCTGCTTCAACCCGCTCTGCAACTTGTTTATTTCGGGACATAGATTTAATTAAACGCAACATATAAAGACGGTGGAAAAAGATGCCGACGTACAGACAAGAAATCGTATGACTCCACAGGTCAATATTCTGACTGCATATCTAAACACATCACAAGAACCAAAAATCTTTCCAGTGATGATTTGTATCTCAGTCATGCTTTTATTTTAGCTGTTCATGTAAATATCCTGAATGGATTTTCTACATGGCTCCTAGCACCAGCTTGATCGGTATTAGACAAATATTTCCACGAGTAAATATGTAATAGCCCTATCAAATCATCTGATAGAAAGTGACTAGCTCTATGTTACCGTTAGATAGAAGGAACAGTACAAATGGGGAACATATTAGTAGAACATGTAGAATGCAAGTTTTTATTCAGAGCACAAGTCTGTGAGGCCCGACGCCGACCAAGAGATTCATTCTCCACCATGTTAACCGCAGTCACAAACTACAATCACAATGATTCATACAGAGGGCAAGTCTCGGGAACGAAACGTCCACCAGCAGAATCTCACCACACACAGATAACAATTAAACTCAACATATAAAGGTGATGGGAAAAGATGCCGGTGTACTGACAAGAATCACATGGCCCCACATGCCAATATTCTGACACCATATCTAAACACATTACAAGAACCAAAATTGAACCCAGTGATGATTGGTATCACAGCCACGCTTTTACTGTAGATGTTCATGTGTACATCTTGAATGGCATGCCGACACGACCCCTAGCACCGGCTTGCGCGGTATTAGATACAAATATCCAAGAGCAATGATTTAATAGCCCTATCAAGCCATCTGATGGAAAGTGATGAACTGTGTGACCGTTAGATAGAACAAACGGCTCAAATGTGGAAATATTAGTACAAGTTCTTATTCAGAACACAAGCCTGTGAGGCCCGACGCCGACCAAGCGATTCATTCCCCACAATGTTAACCACAGTCACAAACTACATCCCACAATGACTTGTACAGAGGGCATCCCTTGGGGACGAAACTTCCGTCCTCTCAACATATGGATTGACAGTTGATATTCTCGTCCTGTCGATGTCCTGAGGAGGTTTGGAAGGTTAATCTCGTCTACTTCCCCATTCTGACGAGCTTCTTGCCACACGGAAGCTTCAGCCTGGTCTACATACAACTTGATTCACTTATAAACATCGCTAACCTAGTCATTTGTCCAAGGCAACATGCTAAAGCTATAGTCGAGATGATGTTATGCGTTCGGCGGTTTCTCTAGAAATTCAACAGAGCTAGGCGAGACAATAGCCCCATTCGAGCTAGGCGAGACAATAGCCCCATTCCAGCTAGGCGAGACAATAACCCCATTGTTGTTCATCCAATATTCACTTCACAAAAAAGGTTTTAATGCGAACTAGCTCTCTCTTTAGGAATTCAGTCATGCATGAATAGACCTGTTCCAGAAACCTTTAAACTGTAGATAAGAGCAAGAGCGAAAGGTGTGTATATTGATCCCTCCATCTTTCTCACATGAAGTCAAAAGTTCACTGGGTCAAAAGTTCACAATGTTTTCTGATCCCTTCACAATCCTCATGTGAACTGAAGGCGCTATTTCTACTACCCTACTGAAATTCCGGCGTCATTCGCAGTTCTGCTACCAATGTGGGTAATGATAATTTTCGAGTTACCACGCCCTCGTGTAAGACTAATCTGGGCGTTATTCAGCACGTGGGTCATATGATATCTCAGCGTGATGCAGGCGATTCAGCCAGTGGATGATCAGTTGTGAATTAAAACCGCTATGACACAGGAAGAATCTCCGGATTTAATATGTCTATGATTGAAATAGATGGGACAGGAAAACGATGTAATTTCACAAATCTTCGCTGCACACGAAGAATCGTAAGACAATAAACACCAGAAGATGGTTGTACTCGCAGTATTTTGGGGACAGAGATACAAAAACTACTTCCGTACATATTCATTATGTATAGGTAACATTTTAGCGAACTAAGGGATTAATTCTCATTAACGATCATGATCATACTATGGATATAGATGATGAACGGTGTTTTATTTCTTTTTTTCTTCTGAAATATATACATTGATCTAATTAGTTTGCGACAGCATTATCCGACGGAGTGTGTAATCAGGATTGTTGGAACTATGCTGAGTCTCTGTTACTATCTATGCTGATTGTTTTATCTTTCTTTCTGGTCCAATGCCGTTCCGCCATGCCTGTGTAATGAACTGCATGTATTGTTTTTTTTATGCTTTTGGTTATTTATTAGAAAAACTGATTTGTTGATTTATTTGGTTGCAAACAAACAATGGCGTTTAGTCGTTTTTCTGAAAGTCGTATTCTTTCCCAACTTCCGTAACTCCTCTGGGACGGCACTGACGCGTTTGAAGAGAAATATGTCAACACAAAAAAGAAATAATATGAACGCAATTTTGATTTCTAAATTTGATAATCATCTAATCGTCCAATAAAGCTAATGCAATTTCTATGTAAATTAACATCTAAAACAGTTATTGGTCATTGCGAACGGAACAGAAGAATGAGCAAATCAGAGCACTATAATCCAAACAGCAACGTGCCCCTCCAGTGCAAAGTCGCCGCTCCGTGAAAACCTAGCCTACAGAGCGGCGCGATCTGGTCACATTAGGACCAAAATCATGAAAAAGTCACCCAGCTTTTGTTAAAACTGGGGGCGGGGGGGCTGAACCGCCACCCTCCCCAAACTGGGAGGGCTGCAGCCCCCCTGCCCCACCCCTCCCGCTTCCGCCGCCCCTGTATGTATAGGTAACATTTTAGCGAACTAAGGGATTAATTGACATTAACGATCATGATCATACCATGCATATAGATGATGAAGGGTATAAACTATAAAGTGTTTTATTCCTTTTTTTCTTCTTCTGAAATATATACATTGATCTAATTAGTTTGCGACAGCATTATCCGACGGAGTGTGTAATCAGGATTGTTGGAACTATGCTAAGTCTCTGTTACTATCTATGCTGATTGTTTTATCTTTCTTTCTGGTCCAGGAGACAATGGTGTCATATGGAAGAATTGTTTCCGAGAGCCACGCCATTCTAATTGGTTTTATCCTGCTCATCTCCTTGTATGTAGTAAATGGGGCAGGTAAGTAAGACAAAGTCTACAATATATTCGAACATTATTCGTTACCCGCTTTTTGCCAATATCGAATCGGCAAAATTTCTATGTCATCTTCGTACACCAAGTCAATTTTTAATGTACCCATCATTCTTCACATAAAATCATGTTTCTGTTGAATCCATAGAGTAACTCTTGTACTTTTATGATGGAGTCGCTATCGCTCGGTTTAGCTATACACTTTCCTGTTCTTTGGGCTTTTCTTCCGCCTTCATCTGTGCTTTCTCGTATATTAAGGTAACAACCGAAATGTAGAGAGTTACGTATCAAATGACGCTACGATATGTAGTAAACTGACAACTGACGATTTTAAACCAATGGAATTGCATGGAATCAGTTGCTCCTTATCACAAATTCCCATGCCCAGTGTATTGCATCAGTGACCCCTCCTTATTTATTATGTGAATAGGTTATATGGAAGCTCTCGATTTAAGGCTTATCATATTGGAACCGGGCATGAAATCTGCCAGATCAACTAGATAGCTATAGTTGTGCCGCCTTCATTGTTGAAAGTGATACATGTTTTAAATGATGAAACTAACAGTTCCTTGCCCTTTGATTTTACACCTGCAAAATCTGCTCGGCCGATTATTGCGCAATTGCAACATGCGCAATTAAGCACTTCAAAGAATATTTATTCGGCATCAGAAGCATTTTTCGCATTCCCCATGTAACTTAAACAATCATTTAAACTCCGTCGCCCACCATGTTTTGAAGATATTTTCAGAAACACTCTTAGCAAGATTTAATGAATAGCGTATGGCTTTCCAGTTGACATTTGAATACGGTTTCCAAGTGACTTCATATATTTGAGCTACTAAACAAACATTTGTAATAAATGACCTGGTATTGCTGAGCAAGATATCATGATATTTGGATAGATTGGGCCATGCATACTAAAGGTATGGATGTTCCAGGACACAAACCACCTTTTCTTTACTTAGATAGCATTTAGATACGATCCCCAAGTGACAGCATACGGTCAAAAAACAGGACAAAATTCAATAATAATTAATAAGAATTATATAACCATTCAAATACACATACGCACTTTTTCGGAAGGAGTATTTTAACAGTTGAGATTTGGAAACGGTCCCCATATGACGTCATAATCTTGCATTACACACACAAACCTTGCTGAAAATACTCCTGTGATACAAAATGGAGTTTTCATAGACTGGACAATTATCTGAAAAACTTCCACTTCTTCTACGGCAAATTAACATTAATGTTATTAGGCTCTGTTCGACGGAGTCGTGAGTCTTAGTTTTATTCCTGTTTTCTTGATCAGCATGATCCAAAGTGCGAAAAATATTGTTTGGGTCTGTAGTGGGGGTGGGCGCGAGGTGAGAACCTTTGGCCCACGGTCTGTTGCACATGTATCTCTTTCGACAGGAAGAATATTGTGTTCTGTCGGCGGTTGAAAACGCCCGTTACCCCCCAAGTTGCGTTATTATTCTCGAAATACGAAAACAAACTTCCGTATTCTATAACACTTGTGTCAATAACATCGAGCTAACCGTGCATTTATTACACGTTTTAGCACGGTTATATGAAATCAACATCCGTCAAACGCAGGTGTTCATTGGGAGATTCCATTTCACAAGTCGGATGAGGAAAGGGACGTCTGCTTTCATACAAGTAACAATCAAATAAAACAAACAGATAAATTACAAGATGAAATTTCTTTCTCAAGTTTAACTGTTGTTGATTAACAAAGCGACACAAATAGACATATATCCACGTAATTTCCACAAAGCTGACAGTATCACTCCCCATTTGAGAGACCACATAAACTCGTCCACTGACATTGGCACGATGCCAACCGAGACGGGAGCATCAGTGGACGAGATTTTTCAAGAAAGGGGAGAAAGGTTGTCAAAGTTTGAAATATGTTTTCAACCTTTCATTATAATCTTTGTTGATAGTCAATTTGGGTAGTTCAATAGAATAGAAACAGTGTTTTCATAGGCGTGCTCAATGGTTATTTTATTGAAATTTTAGGGCGCGGGCGTCGCCCTTGCCCTAATATATAAACTTTCCCACACTAACCGTGCGTAAAATAACCACTGAGCACGCCTATGAAAACAGTATTTCTTAAATTTACAACACCGTCGCTAATACTGCACAATATATGACCATGCTTAATTCCTGTGGGTATATCACACCAGCAATAATACTGAGTTATATACAATGAATTTCAGATTGATTGCACTATAGAATTAGAAAGATATGGTAGTTCAATCAAATATAACCACCTTTTTTCAAGTGGAGGTATATTTTTATGGTTCATACTCCATGTAAGAATCACGAGATAACGCATACAATATCCAAGTCTGGGGACAAGAGTGTGTCTAGACTTGTGCCTTTTCAGTCACACAAAGACTCAGAAAATGGCCCCCTACATGAAGTATCTACCATTTTTATTGACATTTGCGGGCTACCCAAAATTGCATCATACAGTTGCGATTCTATCCCACTAATACAAGTACACATACCCCTTTTTTGAAAAGGAGGATTTCTTAAAATATAACATTCTGGATATGGCACCCAGTTGATGTCATCCATCTAGGATACTGAACGAAATCTTGATAATAGATAACTGTTATTATTGGTCACTAATGTAAGATTAGTTTGAGACATACTAAATCAGTAATAAGAGCAATATGGCGGTTACTATAGACCTATCCCCAATTTAGTTTAAATAGTATTTATTTCACCATGAGATGAGATGGGGAGCGCATTAAGAGGGCTTATTATTGCGTATCCCCTGTACAAAATATATATAACATCAGTCAAGTTACAAATAAAACAAATATAACAAAATTTGTTATCCCCAATTTCCATGTATATATGGAGGACATTTTGTCTGTCATAGGAAAAACTTCACCACTTTAGAACTCTGAAGTCCACCATGGGTGATACACTGGTTGTCGATATTTGTCGTACAGGTGCAGTTGTCTTGCCGTTGGGATGAGCACTTTGATAAAAATCGGACCGTGGCTCCAAAATTCGTAGTTGCAAGTAAACCTGTATGTTGAGGCCGAATGGTATGGAAGGCGTGGCAATATTTTATATTTAGGCTTATAATTAAGTAGTGTTATACTCGTTGTTATAGTTCGGTTTATTCTCCCAAATTCTCGAAAATCATTAGATCGGTGATACTCAAGCTTCATAGACTTATCAGACAAGTAAAACACTGATGCATATTGTAAAATGGTTCAGATTGGTCAGGTGGTCCAGCGGCTATACTGGATTGACCTAGTTTCTTATAACATTTTCTGCTCTGAAATGCTCTGAAACTTGGCATACATGATCCTTGGTCCAAGGCATTGTCAAAACTTCAGAGGACAAGTGGCTCGCGAATTCAAAATGGCCGCCACGGACCAATCAATATTGAAGGATTTTCGAGTATATTGGAGTGTCCTAGTTTCCTAATACATCACCGCTGAAACGACGGAACCGAAAGCGCTGAATCTTCGCATACATGCTATGCAAAGCCTAGTCTTGTCCAGAGCTAATGCAATGTTAGAGAAGCCAATGTATTTTACAACCCAAATGGACGGGGTCTGTGAAAAAATGGAGACGGCACCATGAAGTCCCTGAAAATAGGTAGGTGAAAGTGGGCTTCTAAGATTAAGCAACAAGCATCGACAGAATTCAAAAGCAGAAGACATAGTCTGAGTTATAAGACAAAGAGTGACAGGTACCTTATCAGAGACGTAATACAGAAACAGAAGATAGAAATATGAGACAGACACAAACGATATAAGCAGAGACAGAGCAGGTGGAGACTAAAGCAGCAGAGACTGGAACAGAAACAGAAGGCTTAATTAGAAATAGAAGACATAGGTAGAGACAGAGGACATAAGCAGAGACAGAAGAGATGAGCAGAGACGAGTCCGATGCAAAGGCAAAAATCATAAACAAATACAAAAGACATACACAGGACAGAAGACACGAGTCCCAACCTTCCCGGAGAAAATGACGACCCTTGTCTAACAGAGATAGAATACATAGCGAGAAACAGAAGACGTGAGCTGAAGCAGAAGACATGCTCAGCGACAGATGACGGAATCAGAGACTGAGCACATAAGCAGAGACAGAAGTTATAAGCATAGACAGAAGACATAGGCAGAGACATAAGAAGAATACATTCTGTTGCATCTGTTTCTTCTTGTCTTTTCTATTTCTGCTGCCTGTTTCTTCACGTGTCTTCTGTTCCTGTGTATGAATCGTGTCTCCACGTATGGCTTCTGTCTCTTCTTATGCTTTTCTGTTGATGTCTTGTTTCTGCTCCTGTCTTAAGTCTCTGCTTCTATATGACTCTGCTCATGACTTCGGCCCCTGACGATGTCTTCTGTCTCTGCTTAAGTCTTCTGTTTCCGCTTGTCTGATATGTTTGTCTCTGTTCATGTTTTCTGTCTCTGTTTATGAGTACTGTCTGTTTTTTCTGAAAGACCAAGTTCATAATGATGCAATACGAGTTTTTCCATCTGACACTTGAGACAACCTTCCGCAATATTGGAAAACCTTATGATTGATGAGCTTCCGAGAGATATATCGGGGGGATTACGGGGTCATTTTTGTTCTACACAGGTTCCGAGTGCGTGGAATCCTACCCACAAAAAACGAGAGTTCCTGATGGCAACAACGGCCACATTGAACCTATAATCGATGAGGCGGCATGCATCTATATATGTATGGCAAAGGCTACGTGTAAGATTGTTCAGTTTGACACTAGCAACTCAGAGTGCATCTGGTTTGACGAATTAGGAACTATGACTGGTGATGTCACTACAAATGCCTACCAGACTCGACAGGATTGCGGTAAGCACTTCATGTATTTATGCCCTGGACTACCCCACCATTCACGCCCTGTTGTCAGAAATATGACCCTGGGATCGACGGAATGAATCGAGTTGGTGGAGGGTATTATTGAAACATATTCGAACTTCCTGGTGTTCCATAGCCAAATTACAAGCGTCTAGTCCGTCATTCATAATCCAGCCGTCGTCCATTAGAGAATATCCGCGTCCATAATCCAAAGACCTATTCCATTTCCATATAACAGTATTAGCACCAAATTCAAAAAGACAAAAGTATACATAAACATAGGCTTGTTTCCTACAAGAGAGAAGCGGTCAACAGTTTTCAATGATGCCGGCAAGACATCATGATGTTCCAAAATATCAAATCCGTATCGCTGATCAGTATTCTTAATCCATAATATTCGTTATAGAGTCGTCATCTAAAAATGATGTACCTCAGTCACGCTTTGATTGTGGCTGTTCATATGAGTACCATGAGGATCTTAAAGTACATGGGTTCATACGGCCCCTAGCCCCGGGTTAAGCGGAATTAGACACATGTTACGAAACGTAGCGCCATAGATCTTGCACGCTACGTTCGTATTTTGCTATCAGCATGCGATATGTATCGCCAAATTTGAGAAACTTTGAGTGGAGGCGCTTGGTGGAATAGCCCTGTTTTTATAAGTTTCTGCAACAATGTTTTGTGACGTTGATTAAAATCATCACATTTAACACAGGATCTAGCAAATGCTACTAAGCGAGATATGTATACGCCATATGCAGGTCCCACTGGAATATTACTATCCAGAAAGGGATAGTTTACGATGTCGAAATTGTAATCATCTCTTTTGTCATAAAGTCGACGAGAGAGAATGCCCGCTCCATCCTTTTTACCTGTTCTTTTCCATTTCCAAGTTAAAGTGGCTAAAGTATGGAAAAGATATGAATTACGCAGGCAATATCGGAGAAGTTGTCAATTTTGGCCATTTTCTTATGTTCTCAATTATTACCCTCCCCATGCAATACTTTATCGAATGTATACCTGTTCAAACACTATGCCACAAAGAAACACTGAAACATTATCGGTTTATAACTAATTTTCTTGTCACATTTATGAATGTGTAGGGCCTACTGAATTTCTAGAGCTACACTGCAAATCGGGAAATCTGTTGGCAATGAAAGTTCTAATGAAGGAACTATAGCAATTCATTCATGTTCATAGAAATATATGCAAATGTAGGCATGACGTAATGAATATTCAATGAGCTCAAGATTATGCAGGTTGACGTCACTGAGTATTATATCTATTGTTGTGTTGGACATGTGTATACGCCAGTTTCGATGGTGAAGAAAGACATTTATTAAAGGGTGATAAGGGAAACAAAGCGTTGGTATTATTGCTGAATTCAGGCCTGGGCCTGATGACACTCACGGTAGCACGTCCCTTTCGGTGCTCATACCATCTGTTGTTTCTGTATTGTATAGAGTGAGACTGGCGTCATATTCTGTATTTATTGGTGAGTGAGTCACGCGAGGTTAGCCTATAACTCTGGAACGATAGTTTGGAGAATTGCTGACGAAGACAACAATTAATTGACACCGAGAGTAAAAATCACACTACTGTTCAACATAAAACCCTTATATAGATGCTTATATTGCTTGTGTAATTGCTTGAAATGTGTGATTTTCCCTGTAAGCATGCCCTCATCGACACACTTTCATTGGGTTGATACTTAGACAAGATAATATTTATCATTAAATATAAGGCTTTAGCGTAAGGTGACCCAGTGAAGTCACAGCTACGCCATCAAAGCGAAAGTATATTAAACGCCGGAAAAATTGCGAGATAATATTTTCAATAAATAGTTTGCACTACAAGAGAGCGACTCCAATGATAGCGTAACACAGTGTATAAGTAGTGGAAAAAATAAAGTTCGAGGCTACAAGATCACGACCAGGGATCAGGTGAGGTTTGTGGTGTGATGTGGAGTTTGATGGCTTTCAGTCAGCCAATCGAATTACTCCAGTTATACAATCACGTGTGGTACAAGATGCTTCAAAAGGATATTCAAATTCTATAGATTCGGTTATCTGCCTTTATACATCATAACTTCTTCGATCCATGGAATTAAATCCTCGATCGAAATTGAAAGTTTCCATATGCTTTTATCGGGGTAAAGGCACAAGAATAAATTGAATTTATTTTCAACCGGAAAGAGGAAGGGCGTGGGTTACTCATCATAGCTCGAATCGATCTCATAGATGATATCTTACTAAAACTAATGAAGAAAGAACGTTGAAACAAAAAGTATGGAAGGAACTTACACAGGTTGAATAACCAGATTATCAGATCGCATTCTTACCAGACTCGACTCGTATATATATCACCGTCTGCAGCACTTAATCCAATTGTTTCCCCTCAACAATCAACAGTCAGTTGAATGGTGATTTGAATCAATCCTGGCGAATAGATCGATGATGGTTAGTCAGACTCGTTGAAATATTCATCCCCAAACACTCGGGTTATAAAATCTCATGCTAGTGAATTCAACTATACGCATATCCCTAATTAGACCGATGTCGGCGGAAGGAGAGCTCGTCAAGTCCAAGGTGTCTGTTCATCGCCATACTACTTTCCCACAGTTCTTAGTTATTTCCTCCTTATCGAAATATATATAAAGAATGAACGAGGCGAATCGGCTGTATTCATCACAAACGTTCGTCGATAACACTTCATTTGACATGTGGTCCTAAACCTATTATTACAGTCGATGTGGTAGCAAGTAGATATCATGATGAAATTGATAACTTCCAATACTGTTAACTTTCCGTGCAAAGCATACATTCCAACACTCAGGTTACAAGGCAGCTATATGCAATGAATTCTGGTGACCATCTAGATTCAGGTAGTCCATATTTTGGACAATGTGCACACCGGTTTATAGGCTTGACAACTTCTATCAGTAAGATGGGAAGGTCCTATTTTACAAGATGCACCCAATCGCTACGGACTCAATGAAATTGACGTCAATGTGAAATTATGTCGAACTCTACATCAGTGTATCTCTATGTCAGTCGAATAAATCCCGGTTTTATTTTGAGTCATGCTCAAACTCTATGAGAAACTACCGCGAAATTTTCGTTCACTCGAATGGAGGTGCCCTTAAATCTCGGAGATGATGGTTATTTCGATTCCCGTACAAGAAATCGTATAATAATTGATGAACGTTTGACAGTGGTCAAGCAAGATACGCGCACTTATACCTATTTACCAAAGGGTTCCGATCGTGATAACACCGCGTGTTGTGCATTTAGTAATGAACTTGTTCGATCTGGGTAAAACTTGAAGAGATATTGGATTGTCAGTATATGTCGTTTTTTTAAAATAGTGTCATCGACAAGCAAAACATTTCATTATAAAATCGTAATATTTATCATAGACGACCCACTAATTGATGAAAATGTATACGCCATCTCCTCACCGCACGTCATTTGTTTATCGATCTCAAACCGAATACTCTGGAACGTCTAAAGTTGAAAAAAAAATATACTCGAAAATGTCACACCCACAACTCATGCGCCGAATGAGATTGTATAAACCAGAGAGGGATTGCATACGTGAATAACTTCACATTGGGAAATGAAGATGCGTTCCAACAGGGGCTCGTCTAGATCAAAGAACTGAATGATGTTATCGGGATAGGAAAATACTTGTTAGATGATGATAGTAACTATGAGGAATATATTCGCTCTGGAGATAGATATATTTCAACTTACGAATACCTTGGAAAGGTATATATGAATGTTGTGGAAGACTGTTTTTAGGATCATATAAAGGAGGAGTTAATGATAATACTTTTGAAAGGAAATAACAGTATTTAACACGAGGTTTTGACGAAGATGAATCGGGGGATCTACAGACTACATTCCGACAATAGAAAATATACTATGTACAGGGAGCTACTCTCATTTTGGATATATATTTTGAAGGAGAATAGACACAAAAGGCAGCCTTTCTGATGACGGTGGATCATTGCGTTGATTTTCAATTTTTTATTGTTATTTTCGCATATTTATTTCATCTATATTACAATACACAGGTTAGAAATCAGTACGTACTGTAATGGAAGAGCAATTTACCTTGTGGCATCTATGATTGCTAATGCTAGTTGGCATTTGAAATGAATTTTGAAACAATAAATCCCCAAACTTATCTTTTGGGTGACAGTTTCGCATACACACATGCATGGATCCTAAAAACAACACCATCAGCAAATATATAACAGGAGTTTATAAGCATAAAAAGGCACAGATCGACTATATAAGGTTAAGGTAGGTCCAGGTGAGGAACAGCCTTTCTCGATATGGCTTAACATTAATGTTTCTATTTTAAATCATAAGAATATATCATTTTTATTCAAACCTCAATATTTAGTTCTCGCGTCGCGGCGGAGAGTGGGGGGGAGGGGGGGAGGAGGGGATTAATAGTTCATAATTAGAAAGACCCGATCCATAGATCTTTTGTTTATAACATTTATTTTGAGGCTAGAATATTCATAACGTCATGGCATTCGGGACTGCTCAACTGAAATCTAGGGAGGGGACCGATAATACAAAGATCCCCGAGAAGTTGAGAATGGAGGTCATGGGTGAGCTATGAGTATCATCAACGATTGAACGTCACGGGTGAGCTAAGTATCATCAACGATTGAACGTCATGGGTGAGCTATAAGTATCATCGACGATTGAACGTCATGGGTGAGCTATGAGTATCATCAACGATTGAACGTCATGGGTGAGCTATAAGTATCATCGACGATTGAACGTCATGGGTGAGCTATGAGTATCATCAACGATTGAACGTCATGGGTGAGCTATAAGTATCATCAACGATTGAAGGTCATGGGTGAGCTAAGTATCCTCAACGATTGAACGTCATGGGCGAGCTATAAGTATCATCGACGATTGAACGTCATGGGTGAGCTAAGTATCATCAACGATTGAACGTCATGGGTGAGCTATAAGTATCATCAACGATTGAACGTCATGGGTGAGCTATAAGTATCATCAACGATTGAAGGTCATGGGTGAGCTAAGTATCCTCAACGATTGAACGTCATGGGCGAGCTATAAGTATCATCGACGATTGAACGTCATGGGTGAGCTAAGTATCATCAACGATTGAACGTCATGGGTGAGCTATAAGTATCATCAACGATTGAACGTCATGGGTGAGCTATAAGTATCATCAACGATTGAAGGTCATGGGTGAGCTAAGTATCCTCAACGATTGAACGTCATGGGCGAGCTATAAGTATCATCGACGATTGAACGTCATGGGTGAGCTAAGTATCATCAACGATTGAACGTCATGGGTGAGCTATAAGTATCATCAACGATTGAACGTCATGGGTGAGCTAAGTATCATCAACGATTGAAGGTCATGGGTGAGCTAAGTATCATCAACGATTGAACGTCATGGGTGAGCTATAAGTATCATCAACGATTGAACGTCATGGGTGAGCTAAGTATCATCAACGATTGAACGTCATGGGTGAGCTATAAGTATCATCAACGATTGAACGTCATGGGTGAGCTAAGTATCGTCAACGATTGAACGTCATGGGTGAGCTAAGTATCATCAACGATTGAACGTCACGGGTGAGCTAAGTATCATCAACGATTGAAGGTCATGGGTGAGCTAAGTATCATCAACGATTGAAGATCATGGGTGAGCTATAAGTATCAGGTTCATACTCCATGTAAGAATCACGAGACAATGCATACAATAGCCAAGTCTGGGGACAACAATGTGTCTAGACTTGGGCCTTTTTAGCTGCACAAAGACAATGGCTTCATACATGAAGTAGCTACCAAGTATCATGAACGATTGAACATCATGGGTGAGCTAAGTATCATCAACGATTGAACGTCCTGGGTGAGTTAAGTAGGCATATCATCAACGCTTGAACGTCATGGGTGAGCTAAGTATCATCAACGATTGAACGTCATGGGTGAGCTAAGTATCATCAACGATTAAACGTCATGGGTGAGATAAGTATTATCAACGATTGAAGGTCATGGGTGAGCTATAAGTATCATCAACGATTGAAGGTCATAGGTGAGCTATAAGTATCATCAACGATTGAACGTCATAGGTGAGCTATAAGTATCATCAACGATTGAACGTCATAGGTGAGCTATAAGTATCATCAACGATTGAAGGTCATAGGTGAGCTATAAGTATCATCAACGATTTCACACATTCTGTTCCCCTAAGAAATTACTCTTGTATCTTCTATTTGTGGCTCACTAGCAAGGACAGTAGTATAGTTACGGCATATAGACTCCCATTTCGTAGTATAAAAGCGCATTTCGAGCCCTATTGACCTTGCGGCGCAATGCGCACAAGGGAGGTTTGTGGAGGTCACGTGGCGGTCAAGTTCATTATAGTTCCGGTCTCTATGTGGCACGTATTCCTCCGCGGTGATGCGGTTTGGCGGTGATGCGGTCAAAAAAGCCTCCGCGGACAGAAAAAATAGTCTCAAATACGCGGGTTTTTGTGAGAATCATCGGGAATGTTCGGCAATCTTCAGGGGGAGAGGGACCTTTAGTGAGCCGATTGGGTTGAGTGAGGTGTCAAAGTGAAGCGCTCCTCCAGGGCCATCAAGTCATAGGTGGGTGCATGTTTTCACAGAAATTTTTTTTATAAAAAGCGGAACACGGACTTTACCCCTACAATAGGGGAAAACTCCTATCAACCAGGTCCAAAAGGGGTAATATTGGTCCCCCGGGCTTATCGTGGCCTGCCTATCAAGTCCTGTTTTCACAGAAAAAAATATATATAAAATGCGAAACACGGACTTTACCTCTACACTAGGGGCCGGATTCGCACATTTGCATCTATACGAGAAAATGCCTGTATGGGGTATGGGGGTGTTCATTTTTATTTTATTTGACTATGGGTTGTTTGGTGCTGTTTTTCACGTCTCACCACGTAGAACACGATGGGAGGGGTCTCGAAGTTAAGCGGTGAAATTTTTCGAAAAGTTCATGTCTGGATAGGTCCATAGGCCCATACTGGGCAATTCACACATGTTCATCGCGGTATAGGTTGTTTAGTCTTGTTTTTCACGTCTCGGCACGTAAAACACGATGGGAGGGATCTCGAAGTTAAGCGGTGAAATTTTTCGAAAAGTTCACGAAGACCTGGATAGGCCCATACTGGCTCAGGGAGATAGGTCCATACTGGGCAATTCACACATGTTCATTGCGGTATGGGTTGTTTGGTCTTGTTTTTCTCGTCTCGCCACGTAGAACACGATGGGCGGGATTCCGAAGGGATTGGTTGAATGTTTTTAAAAAGTCACTGCGCGCATGCGTAGTGGGTAAATAGTGCTGGGTGGACGTTTTGAGGTCTAGGTGAGTCCCTAGAAAGCAGACATTTTGGGGTTGCGTGTGTGGGGGGGGGGGCGGGGGCGTGTGTTTGGGGTAGAGATGGGCCACTATTGGTCCAAATGGGTCGTGGGAGGTGTCAAAGTGAAGCTTTTGTGGGGTAGAGTCAGAATGGCGTGTTTTTATTGCAAGTCGCGTCAATCTGCGCATGCGCAGTTGGGTGTAGTAAGTAAAGAGGTCATTTTGGGGGAACGTGGGGATGTGTTTGAGCGATTGAGATGGACCATCCTTGGTCCGAATGCGTCGTGTGAGGTGTCAGAGCAAAGCAGTTTACAATTCACTTATGCTATTGTCCGTGTAATCAGAAGTTGATTGTTCTGATCAGAATGATGAGGGACACGAGTTAATCCCTATATGTACAGACACGACCACACACCACTATTACCACCACCACACACACCAGTTCTACCACCACCACCACACACTACCACACACCACCACCACCACCACCACCACCACCACCGGGCGTTGACGGGGGTAGCTTCTATGTGGCTCGGCCATTTTACATCCGGGACCTTGTCGACATCCGGCCGCACGCCTGCGCGGGTGAATTTCGGGTCAATATGTCAAAGGTCACATCCAGGTCAAAAGGTCAAAGGTCCCCGTCCGGCAATGTTCGGCCCTCTCCGGGCCAATAGATAGCCTTTATCCGCCTTCCCGAAGCACCCATGGAATGCACAGGGTCCCCGACAATATCGCCAGCACTATGCTCATGTTAAATGGTCAGTGGGGAACCTTCAGTTTTCCCCAGAACCATATTGGCACGAAAAAATACATGAAACCACGGAACTTATAGTAATAAACTTAATCTATAGGTGTTGGGCGAGTCTCCACTCCCCGTCTTCCTGGTCTTTACCCACACCTCGAACCTCTATAGTTTTTCACTCCACCTGTTGCCCTTGTATCTTGCCATCTTCCTTCCTCGTCAAAATATTTGTGCTGGAATGCCCGCTCTTAACCTAGATCAAAACATGTACTTGGTCTGTGGGCTGATTTCATTGGCTCTCTATATTACTGCAGTGCTCTTGCTTTGTTTTCTGTACATTCATTGGTTACATTTGTCCCCATCCTAGGCCACTGATTGGGTACTTTCTCAGCCCATACTTTCTTAAGCCCAGAACGGGGCTTGTACATTGAAATGATCGGCGGCCCAGTCATATACGAGTACATCTCGGTTCTCGGCCTTGGGGTACTCGTCAAACATCTGTACTATGGTAGATAAGTTTCTTTCCCGACATCGATGGTACAGGTAGAACAAGAAATATTGTCCGCACACGCTACTGGACAGGCTTTGCAACGTTTGACTGTTCCAACACCACGTCTCTGTGCCTTGATCTATGAAGTCTGTTAAATCGGGATGGAGGGGGTGGCAGGCCGTACGGGTCAAAGTATTCGCCCTGCTGTTCTGTCAAGTACACGGTCACCCAATGTTCACCGGGCTGATCCATCAGGTCCGTGTTGAGAACGTAAGCAGCAGGATACACACGGTCTAATGAGAACACATCTCCGGCGAACACTCCTTGAAAGACCATACGTTTCCCTGGGTCATTCTCCAGCACGGTGGTTATCTGGTCTGTATCCATGTTAGGTGGCAAAGTCACACAGGACGTCGCGCGCCTTGTCCACTTGAATGATGTTGTCAAACTCGGCATAGCAGATCACATTGACGGTGCTCCAGAGGGCTCGTGCAAAATGGATTTCCAACCGTAAATTGCCTTGCTTGGCGAGGGCCAGCTGATGGTCGTTCTCTAAGGTGGGGGTCAGATCGAAACAGAACAACGTGTATCCGTTCGCGTAGTCCTCTCGATTGATCATATTCCCTTCGTCCTGGTTGATTTGACCGGTCGCTGTAAACAGGCTCTGATAGGCTCGAATGAAATTCCCGAGCCCAAAGTTCGATGTTGGATTATGGACGCGGATATTCTTTAATGGACGACGGCTGAATTATGAATGACGGACCAGACGTTTGTAATTTTAAGGCCGTGGCTGGAACCTGTTGTCCGTCCACATGCAGGACTACAAAATTGATGCCGAAATGTTTAAAGTCAAACGGGTTCTCTCGGTAGGCTCAGCTGAAACTGGTATTTTGCACGCAGGCCAGGATCAATTGCTTGGGTAGTTTCCACAGGAACAGGTTTTCTTTGTTGGTGCTCATATTTCCAGCAGGCACAGAGAACACTTTGGTTTGCACACGTCGGATAGGGTACTGGGCTGGTTTTGTTTCCAAGGCTTTGAGGTGTCCCAATTGAACGGCTGGATTCGGTTTCACTTTTCAGACATACAGGACTGCGTCTTGAAGGACGATATTATAGTCGGCTACATGCCCCTCTACATCAGTGACCATCAAGGCGAAGGTCGGTGGCGCTCGTATCAGTCGGATTTTGACGGGGATCTTGTTCAAGAGGTACCGGTCTTGCATGAAAAGCTCTGCGTGCAGTCGACCCATGAGATCAACCGAGGCGCCGTTCGCGGTGAAAGCCTTCCGTTTGTTATATCCCTCATTGTTCGCCGTGCCCATGTGCTCGGCTGTGTCCCGGTAGAATAAAGGGGCTGTCAGCTGAGATTTTTTAGCCTCTCGTCCATACGACAACAGCGTCTCGATGTAGCCTCGATAGGGGTACGTGTTGGTCGAGTCACTGATGAGTTTGTCGCTGAGAAAAATATCCACCTGTTGAAACATAGAGTGCAGCCAGAGATTCGTCCGTCTGACCGTTGCAGCGTCGATGATTCTGGAGCCATCCCCATTGACGATCTTGGCTTTCACATACAAGTAGGTATGGGCTAAATCCACATAGGCCGTATCTGCATTGCTGATGGTGAACTATGGGCCCTGTTTCGTTGATTCTGGAGAGCGGGAGATGATCCACCCGTAATCCTTGTTTGGCGCTGGTCTGTGTGGGTGGGACGGTCCACAAATCAAATTCACTCTTGGTGGAGGGGCAGGACTCTGCGTAGATTAAGGACATGTTTAAGAAAACATATCCTGGGTCTTCGATGTGCGTCGTCGCTGGGTCGGTCGTCGACTGGTGCGTGGTCTCGGCGGTGCCGCTCTTTTATTCCCTACGGAGCGTTGTGCTTTGGCGTTGTGCGTTGTGCTAAGACGCCTCCTGCTTCTTTAGCTCGGCGTTTCAGTATTTCTTTGGGTGCCATATCACCCAAGACATCACCCGTGACTTGCAGTCCACTTCGTACCGCTTGTTTGCCGATCGCTTTTACTCCACGCGTCACCAAGGGCAGAAACGTTTTGACGATGCTCCCGAGTATGTTCCCCAACCCATGTCCTCGTTGCATGTGTGTAACTGCAAAGACCGGAAGGTCACCCCCGGCCTGTTGGGCATAATAGTCCATATAGCTGCGTGCATCGCACTCGTAAGTACTTTCATTTTATAAAGTTGGGAGAACGTGTTTTTCGGAAATGAAGTATCAGCACCACTTTTCCTCGTTCGCATGCGACCAGTCTTCCCGAGTCATCTCTTATATCCACCGTGATAGTGTTTATGTCGGTTTGTCGTACGGGTATGTAGAGCATGTGGGTGAAACTGTGGGTGATTTCATCTCCATACTTCTTTTTATTGGGGACCACCCGTAACAGAGGTGTGTTGACATCGCCAACGATGTGGTTGTCCGTACATACCCGACTTTATATCCAACGGGTCTGGTCATGGTCATCGGATGGAGCCGTGTAGATCGGGTGAGCGAGATCCAGCATTTGCTGTAGGATAGGACTCACGTTGACGGTGAGGAGGATCTGTGACTGGTCGTTGTGTGCGTTGTAATCGAAGTCCACGTGATTCTTGAAGGTAAAGGTTTTTATGGGTTTTGAAGTATTCGTGACCGCCCGTAGAGACTTACAATGCAACAGTCTTGTCAGCCCCTGCATGAACTCCATGGGAGTATCGTATTGGCCTTCGGGGAGAGTGAGTCGGGTGTCTTTCCCTTCGTAGGTCACCTCGTACCATACTTCATTGGCGCATGCGTTGTACCACGAGTAACGGTATTGGAATCCACGAGTCCACATTCCAGGTAAATGCAACGGTTGCGGTAACTGGGACACGTACTTGGCCAAGGTGTTGTCAGGAAACACATCGAGCGAACTGTTACTGGGTAGGGTGAGATAAAACATGTCGACTGAGCGTTCCTGCTGCTGCTGTTGGTTTTAATAGTTGTCCCAGGACTTGGGGGGTTGTACCCGGCGTCGTGTTCGTCGCCGTGACTTGCTACGTGTCATAGATCTTGAATAGGGGTGAAAGGAATGTGCCGGCCGTTGTGGTGTTTTGGTAGTGACTCCGACTCCCACTCGGCTTCCCAAGTATGTGGGAGTCGCGTCTGTCGTTGTGCGTGCACCGGCGATTGCTGGGTCCGCTGCACCCAGGTCCAGCGCTGGGGGTTCCTCACCAATTCCTGTGGTAGATGCATGTCTTTCAAGCCTTTCAAGCCTGCGTTGACGCATCAGGTCATTCACTAAATCCGTCATGTGGGTACCGGGGTACCACCTGATTCTGTACCAGTAGTTCGCCTTTATCATTCCAAGTCATGTTAGGATTATCTTTCACCCGTTGTAATACCAGGCCAGCTTGTCTCTTGAACGATGCAGGTACACTCTTCAGGACTTCGTCTTCGACCCACTGTGGGGCTGTGGGTGGCACCCCTGGTAATGGCGGCTGTTGGAGCGTTGCTGAAGTCGGCGGTGTGTCGCGTGGTGGTGTTGGTGTTGCTGGGGTAGAGAGGGTTTTGTATTGGTCCATGAGGGTCATGAAGCGTCTCATTGTACTGCTGTACTTTCTCACTGTCGCTTAACCCCGGTCTTTGTAAGATCTGACGCATCTCTTCATCGAGGGTGTTTATCGTCTTCACCGTAGGTGGGATGGGATACGGCGATTGGAGGTTTTGAAGGAGCAGAGGTTCGATGAAGACCATATTCTTCGTGTGGTTCATTGTCGGCCGAAGAGTCCATCCAATACTGGACCCAACACGGAAGCGGCCAACGGTGCTAACATGGCCACGAGAAAGCCGCCTTTCTGTAAAACCTTTTTCTTTTGTGCTTGAGAGACTCGCTTCTGGACTGGGGTTCGGAGACCTGTCTTACGCTTGACCAACTTGGTCTTCTGAGTCGGAGTCAGTGGTACGTTGCCTTTCAACAGGTTGTACCGGATTTCGCAGAGACAGCGTACAAGGTCAAGGTCCGCACCGCGTACAATGGTTCGGACCAACTCAGGTGGGGCCGTCTTCAATACACGGAGTGTCGGGTGCTTGCTTCCGTAGTCGCGCAGGCATCATGTACAACTAATGCTAGAACCCACAACCCTGTGGGCTACCTGCTGAATATTCTTTCACTTCAGAGACAAAGTCAACCATGATGTTGTATTAATTCTTTTATTATCCCCAACATCAAACATTTACGTTTACATTATGTTTGCATGTACAGGTGGTGGGTCTCTCCGGGAAAATACCGGTCCGTAGTCGAAGGTGGTCGGGGGTGGCTTGCTTGAGACCGAAGAGCATATACCCGTGCTGAGGGATTGTCGCATCTTTAAAGGCTTTCAACGCAAACGGCGTGCGGCCGGGGTACATCGGCCTCGCCAGGTGCACCAGTTGAGTGGTATCTCTCGGGTTTTTGAAGACCACCAGGTAGTGGGCATTTAAGCTGATGTTCGATGTTCTTTGTTTTTACTGAAAAGATTCTGCACAATGTAGATGATGCTGAGTCGTCGATGATGGCTGCTTTTGGTAAAGAGTTGGGTGACCCGCGCATCCTTCTCCGCCATGAGATCATCTAGAACCATCAAGGTGTCCGATTCCAAATCGGCCAAGTTGGGTAGCCCTTCCACGAACGTGATGTGGGGCATTGCTGCATACGCTGCCTTCCATTCTCCGTAACACCACACGACTCGGGCAATGGGTGGAGTAATCATGCTATCGGCGTGTTCAAGGAGCTTCCTGACGAAGTGTTTTTTGCCGTAACCCGTTGGTCCTGCGTTGACGCAAGTGAAGGGATGTTGCCACCGGGGGTCCATGGTTGAGGTGTATCCGCTGTCGTTGTAACCCACTCTTGTAAATTTGGTACGAGTGAACTGGGGTGGTAGGTACAACAACAACGTCGGTCGCGGTTGTCGATGAGCGTTCACTGTGAGTGATGAAATTCCGGTGGGTTTTCAGGCGTAGTGGGTGTACTTGATGCAGAGCTCGATGTGGACTGTATACATGGTGTGGAGCTCGATGTGGATTGTACACGGGGTGTGGTAGTGGTGGTGACGATTGGACTCGTTTCGATTACGGGGTTGACTGGTGTAGAGAAGGTCTAAGCCTGCCACTCACAGCTGGTGTTCTAGGTCGGCTAAGTAGGGTGCTGAGATAGGCTACGTCGTAAAACACACCCCGTACAACACACCCAGCAGGGTTAGCAATGTCACCACAAAGCTCACTCGCGCTTTGCGCGTTTTCGAAGACGTTGTGTGCAGAGACAGCTGCTGTTTGTCCATAGCACCGTGTTCATGGTCGAACGTGGAATGAAGGATGACGGTAGTGGTGTCTGGCTTTATAGTCGTTTCACCTGGTTGGCCGCGACCCAGGAATTGAAGGAACTGGGCCGGCCATGCCATTTGACGAAATGAAAGAGTTTGTCACGTCGACGTTCCGTTTTCAAAATCTGCTCCACTGTGTAGTAGTCTTGCTTGATTTTTACGACAGGCTGTAATTCCGTCTCGTAAAACGTCCCTAGCAGCTGTTCCCGTTGAAGATCTTCCAGTTCATAGACTCGCTGCTGTCGGGGTAGGCGTCGTTTAATCAGGAAGTGCTCATCGCTCCAGTTGGGCAAGTAACTTTTCTCAAATTGACCTTTGACTTTACTGATTCGTACAGGGTCCCCGACCTTGAACACATCCTTCGGTGTTCGCTGCGATTGCCTGCGGTACAAGACACGCCGGACTTGGGATTCATTGCGTTGGGGGCTCTCTCTATACTCCGGTGATAGGCTGTATTGTAACCACTCAAGTTTCGGGAGAACATCGATGTACCGTCTTGTATTCTTATAGGTGAACTATTTATACATGCGGCCTTTGAATGCCCTGTTGAACCTTTCCACAACGGAAGCCTTGGTCTCGTTGTACGTATGGAAGAAGAAGAACTTCTGGGCTTTCAGAAACTGTTGGAACGGTCTGTTTAGGAATTCCGTGCCTTCGTCCGTTTGTAAATACAAGGGTTTGCGCCCGGTCTTGAAGATGTCCTTGAACGCCGCTATGAGATTCGCCCCCGTTTTCGTCCGGATGGGAACCACCCACGCATACTTCGACAGGATATCGATACACGTCAAGATATACCGTTTCCCATCGCTGTGTTTGGCAAAGGCGCTCATATCGACCAAAATGGCTTGCCACTGGGCATCTATACCACCCACGATGACCCGGTTCCATGGAAAATGAATTGGACACGTTGTATCCCCTGGGGTTTGGCCGCTCGATAAAGAACCGGCTATGCACTATAGGCCGCCGGACTGTCGGGACTGTAGTATAAGTTATCCAACATCTTCCCCCAGCGCTTCATGGTGACAAGTGATGATGGACCCTGGCTCTATCGTTTATTTATAACGGGTATATCTTGGGCCGGAGGTTTTTCCTGATTTTTTTCTTTGGCTTCTGCCAGCACATTGTCCATGGCAAATGACCAGTCCAACTCGTCGCGCTCTTCCTCCGTAAGCACTTGATCCACACCTGCCACGGCATCTTTCGATGCAGACCATAGAACTGGGTGAGGGATAAAATGCACTGTACCCCCATCTAGCCGAGCCAATTGAGCAAAGAAGGGACCGCGTCGGACGTACACATCGTCACACAAGTGGATGATGTCGCCGTCCAGTTCACCAGACAACTCACGTTTGAATTTGGTCCAGCCCTTCCGCGACAGGCGAATGTTAGCCGGGCACGGTCCGCATCACAGATGCACGGCGCATCACGTTGGGCAGACCGGTTGTCGTCAGATCACCGACGTAAAGCAGTGTTGAACTCGGTCAATACTTGGATGGCTGACCGGGTGCTGTACTGGCTGGGCTGATCAGTGTCCAGGATAATTGGAACTGTGGACACTCTCGTGTTCTGGCACATGTAGGCACCATCGTGATATGACTGAAAAAATGTTGAAAACGACGTTAAATCCTACTCACTCACTCACCGTCTCCCATCTCCTCCATGAAATCGACCTTATCCGCATAGGCATGCAGGAAAACCTCTGGGGTCAAGCTGAGAAACGCCCGTATAATATCCTCCGTAATGGTCAGTACTTGAATGCTACAAGATTTGATTGTCTCTCGTATTTATATGGAAGAAAACTTTATGACGTGAGATCAAAGGATCGGGTGGTGATGACACTGATCTGACTGAGCCTATCCGGGTAATTTATGACGTCATCGTCCTCCGACGGTGGACTACCGTGTTTATCCAGGACATCTCTGTAGGTCACGGAGGTGAGAACCGGATAGTCCCTGTCGTCTTCCTTTTTGTCGCGGTTGAGGATTTGCTCATTGGGTTCTGCCGCCGCTTCACTCAGGGCACGAGCCCAGCCCAACTGAACAGCTGACCGCTCGTCCGGTGTGAACAGCTGGTCCACAATAGGCACCACTTTCTCCAAGGCCGTCCACAGATCGAGGTCCAGGGTGAAGCCTGGCGTAAGGTCCTGATAACGGCCCAGGCGTGCGAAGAAGGGTCCACGGTGTACGTAAATGGCATTGTCTATGTGGATGAGGTTTCCGTCGAGCTCACCGCTCAACACTCGTTTAAATTTGGATCAGCCGTCACCGTGTAGCGTAACCGTATTCGATATGGTCTCAGCGCGCGGCCAGCAAACATCTCAACGGTCTTCCACGATGGTGACTTTATCCTCATAGACATGTAACCCCACGTCAGGGTGAGGGGAAAGATGGCTCGTAGGACTGGTGACATGGTTGATCCAATGACGAACGGTGAATGACACACACTCTGACTGACCCTCGTATTTATGGTCAGGTCCTACTGTCATTGCCACAGCGTCAGGGTCAATAGGGTAAAGACCATTGTGAGGCCAACGAGCCGTCGCTGGTTCCGGCGTGAGCGCTCCTGTTCCATACTTACAAACGTCTAGTCCGTCATTCATAATCCAGCCGTCGTCCATTAGAGAATATCCGCGTCCATAATCCAAAGACCTATTCCATATTCCATATAACAGTATTAGTACCAAATTCAAAAAGACAATCATAGTATACATAAACATAGGCTTGTTCCCTGCAAGAGAGAAGCGGTCAACAGTTTTCAATGATGCCGGCAAGACATCATGATGTTCCAAAAATATCAAATCCGTATCGCTGATCAGTATTCTTAATCCATAATATTCGTTGTAAAGTCGTCATCTAAAGAATGATGTATCTCAGTCACGCTTTGATTGTGACTGTTCATATGAGTACCATGAGGATCTTGAAGTACATGGGTTCATACGGCCCCTAGCCCCGGGTTAAGCGGAATTAGACACAAGTTACGAAACGTAGCGCCATAGATCTTGCACGCTACGTTCGTATTTTGCTATCAGCATGCGATATGTTTCGCCAAATTTGAGAAACTTTGAGTGGAGGCGCTTGGTGGAATAGCCCTGTTTTATAAGTTTCTGCAACAATGTTTTGTGACGTTGATTAAAATCGTCACATTTAACACAGGATCTAGCAAATGCTACTAAGCGAGATGTGTATACGCCATATGCAGGTCCCACTGGAATATTACTATCCAGAAAGGGATAGTTTACGATGTCGAAATTGTAATCATCTCTTTTGTCATAAAGTCGACGAAAGAGAATGCCCGCTTCATTTCTATAGAGATAGATATCTAAATAAGATGTGCCTGTAGGGCTATCTGTAGTTTCCTTCAAATCCAGTGAAGGTGGATATATATCCTTCACTGCGTCATTTATATAGCGATTATCCACAGCGAGAAGATCGTCTATATAGCGTTTGGTGAATGAGAAGGAACGGGCTTTGAATGGATCGGTTTTTGAAAGAGCCTGCATATAGTCATATTCATAAGAGAACAGATACAGGTCAGCCAACAGGGTGCACAATTAGTACCCATGGGAATACCTATATGCTGCTGATATATTGTGTTGCCAAATTTCACATAGATATTTTTAATGAGAAATTCAAGCAACTCTATAAACAAAGAAACATCCATGAATGATATCTCTTGTATGTAGTCGAGCTAAAGAATGCTTTATGGCTTCCGACATTAGTATATCTACGATCAGTTTTCTTGAACACAGATACTATTAATGAACTTATACGGTCAATAAGGTCCTGATGAGGGATTGTAGTATAGAGAGTCGAGAAATCCCATGTGGATACATGTCTGTACGGTATGTGACCTTTAGCGTCAAGTTCTTCCGTAAGACATTTTGAGTTTTTCAATATCCACATACATTCAACGCCAGAGTTCTTAGAAATAATGGCGCAATACCTTTCCCAAAATGCTTTTACCTCCTGAAGGGCCTTCGTCAATAGGGTTGAAAGAAGCTTGGTGGTGCAGCTTCTAGAACCAGCTATGAATCTAGCTTTGTATGGTGATTTATGCATTTTGGGAGTCCAGTATATTTTTGGTATGTCGTTATGATTGGTTGGAAGACAAATGCCTCTTTCCCTGAGAAACTTTTTGTGATTGTTAAATAAATCTTCCAGAGTAACTACAGTTTGGGAGTAAGTAGACGTATTTGATGAAGATATGTCTACACTCAATTCTTTAAGCAGCACCTGGTAATAGTAATATTTACATATGAATATTATATTATTCGGAGCTTTGTCTGCTGGGACTATGACGAATTTACTCTGGAGATTTGCTAGAACTTCTTGCGAATTGAGGTTTCTCAGTACTTGTTTTGCTTGGGGAAGAGTACTTCTGTCAATATGGCGGATTGTTTCAACGACCTTGCTCTTGGTGAGGTCCAGCCAATCAGCGAGTACTGTAGGTTCAACTTTTTCTCGCTTAGACCAATCAATAACGTACTGTTCTAATGCAGACAGGACTATCTTCTGGTCGGCCTTCAGATTTATTCTTCTTGGCTCTCTATATTTAAGTCCTTTCATCAGGAGTAATTTCAGATCCTTATCACTCACCACATCAAGGTCACCAGTCACAATATGTTTGCATGGTGTATAGATAAAGTTCGATAATTCACAATCACAACTATAGCCTCCTGACGTGTATAAGTTCCAGTCAAACTCATTGACAGCATTGGAGTAATTGAATATTTTGGTGGCTATAGATTTAGTATACTTATATGAAATGCAAGGAGGTTCTGTGAACTTGAAATAGTTTGGTACAGCGTTGAGTACCTCTGGATCATTCAGGATTCGAGGTAAATTAATGATGTCCAGTCCTTTATCTAAGTAGTTGAGTTTCAAGAAAAGCCGATCTTGAGATGTTTCGATTATGTTCACTGGACGATACAACCGAAAATACGCTATATCTCGATATACTTTACTGATTTTTGATGGTATTATATTTCCTGAAGACGCAGATTGTTGTATATCTCTGGCTATTTGATTTAAAGCTCTCAGAGGTAACGCATACAGAACTGTACGTAAGCTATGTATACTATTGGGTACGTTAGTTAAACCCACTAAGTAATTTAAAGTGATATGATCGTGAATCATCGAACTATTAAACTTTCGCCAGCCATGGCTGCGTTGGCCCGGGCATCAAGGATGGCTGCATGGCCCGGGCATCAAGGATGGCTGTCATTGTCCAGTAGTGGAGGGTGATAGCACACCTCTCCATCGAGTCCACTCTGTCGAGGACCGCTTCTGTGAACTCTTTCAGGATGTGGCGTCGCCCCTCGTTGTCGTCGCCATCTCCAAACATGGACCGAAGCACTGCTCGGTAACCCGTGGGTGAATTAACCACGGTCGCATGCTGTAAAATACGAGTCGCATAGGGATGGGTCTCCGTCATGGCTCTGCAACAGTAGTAATGGGGGTGTGGGAACCAGAGGGACGTGTTTTATAGACCATGTCACACATGCGCGCCTATACGTAGCTCTACGATTGTAGCCCGTGATAAGTACTATTCTGATTGGTTGGTCCAAAAAGAGAGCAACAACAACAACAACAACAACAGCAACAACAGCAACAACATCAAAGATTACAGGTCAATCTTTTTATTAGCCCCTCCATCACAGCACATCCATGCTGGGGGAACCGCTATGACTGTGTTTACAATTCACTTATGCTATTATCCGTGTATTCAGAAGTTCATTGTGCTGATCTCAGACTGCTCTTGTCCAATCAGAAGCCGACCCTCAGAGTAAGTATAAGTTATGTTGAGGACCCGGATGTACACACACTCGGCCCCATAAAATAAAGTTATGGCGTGACCTCCTTTTCTGGTCTTGCCCGGGAGTCCAAGGATAACCCGCGCAGGCGTGCGACCGGATAACCCGCGCAGATGCTTGCGGCCGGATAATCCGCACAGGCGTAAGGCCGGATAACCCGCGCAGGCGTGCGGCCGGATGTTGACAAGGTACCGGATGTAAAATGGCCGAGCTCCGCCCCATGGGGCCAGGGGCCGCGGAACCGGGGGGGCAGGGGGGCTACAGCCCCCCCACTTTTTGAGACTGCAATGTTATAAGTCCTATCTTAGATAGCAGCAGTCCAGCATTTAACATGGCCGATATAGAGTTCAGCCCCCCCCCCACTTTCAAACGTGCTCCGAGGCGCCTGGGGGCTACCACCACCACCGGGCGTTGACGGACGTCAACGCCCGGTGGTGGTGGTGATGTGTGGTAGTGGTGGTGGTAGAACCGGTGTGTGAGGTGTGGTAATAGTGGTGTGTGGTGGTGTCTGTACATATAGGGATTAACTCGTGTCCCTCATCATTCTGAGATCAGAACAATGAACTTCTGAATACACGGACAATAGCAAAAGTGAATTGTATACTGCTTTGCTTTGACACCTCACACGACGCATTCGGACCAAGGATGGTCCATCTCAATCGCTCAAACACATCCCCACGCTCCCCCAAAATGACCACTTTACTTACTCCGCCCAACTGCGCATGCGCAGATTGAAGCGACTTGCAATACAAAACACGCCATTCTGACTCTACCTCACAAAAGCTTCACTTTGACACCTTCCACGACCCATTTGGATCAATAGTGGTCCATCTCTACCCCAAACACACACCCACGCACACCCAAAACGCTTGCTTTCTATACTACGGCCAGACTGCGCAGGCGCAGAATATTGGACACGGTCCAGTCGGGTGCTCCTTCACGAAAGCTTCAAAATAAGACCTCATACGACACCATCGGACCACTAGGGGCTCACCTAGACCCCAAAACGTCCACCCAGCAATATTTACCCACTACGCATGCGCGCAGTGACTTTTTCAGAAAATTTCAACCAATCCCTTCGGAATCCCGCCCATCGCGTTCTACGTGGCGATACGAAAAAAACAAGACCAAACAACCCATACCGCAATGAACATGTGTGAATTGCCCAGTATGGACCTATCCCGCTGAGCCAGTATTGGCCTATGGGCATGCGCGCAGTGACTTTTTCAGAAAATTTCAACCAATCCCTTCGGAACTCCGCCCATCGCGTTCTACGTGGCGATACGAGAAAAACAAGACCAAACAACCCATACCGCAATGAACATGTGTGAATTGCCCAGTATGGACCTATCCCGCTGAACCAGTATTGGCCTATGGGCCTATCCAGACCTCGATAAATTTCATCGCTTAACTTCGAGACCCCTCCCATCGTGTTCTACGTGGCGAGACGGGAAAAACAAGACCAAACAACCCATACCGCAATGAACATGTGTGAATTTTCCAGTATGGAACTATCCCCCTGGGCCAGTATGGGCCTATGGGCCTATCCAGACCTCTAAAAATTTCACCGCTTACCTTCGAGATCCATCGTGTTCTACGTGGTGAGACGTAAAAACAAGACCACACAACCCATAGTAAAATAAAAAAAATAGAAAATGACCACCACCATACCCCATACAGTATTTTCTGTGAAACATACACCCACCCATGACGTGATAGGCAGGCCCCGATAAGCCCGGGGGACCGATATTATCCCTTTTGGACCTGGTTGATATGAGTTTTCCCCTATTGTAGGGGTAAAGTCCGTGTTCCTCTTTTTATTCATTTTTTTCTGTGAAAACATGCACCCACCCATGGCTTGATGACCCTGGAGGAGCGCTTCACTTTGACACCTCACTCGACCCACTCGGCTTATTAAAGGTCCCTCTCCCCCCTGAAGATTGCCGAACATTCCCTATGATTCTCACGAAAACCCGCGTATTTGGGACTAATTTTTCTGTCCGCGGAGGCTTTTTTGACCGCATCACCGTCAGACCGCATCACCGCGGAGAAATACATGCCACATAGAGAACGGAACTATAATGAACTTGACCGCCACGTGAACTCCACAAACCTCCCCTGTGCGCATTGCGCCGCAAGGTCAATAGGGCTCGAAATGCGCTTTTATACTACGAAATGGGAGTCTATATGCCGTGACTATACTACTAAGGACTTATCTATATACCAGGAGTAAATTGCAAATACTGTTGTTTTAAATAATTGCAAGTATCTACATTTGTAATTATTAGTTTGACCTATTTTAGGATATCTTCTCCGAAGTTTCTGAGGACTTAACAAGAATTATAGTCGAGAGATTTTGAAGTCGATAGATTGCAAGAGCCTTGAGCTTGGATTAAACAGTATTTTATTCCGTGAAAATATATAAATGGAAATGGGGATTGGGTAACAGGCTGAGCCTTTATCAAACCCTCTCAAAGCCTTGCTCTTGTTCTTGGATTTTCTTTCTCAGTGTGTATGTCTGTTCGTTTTCGAGAAATAGGCCTAATCCCGGAATATAATCGTTTTCGTTTATTTGCTTCATGAAAAAAGCATCTGAGTAGTGGGGATGATTGCTATCTTTACATTTGTCTCAGTAATGGAGTTTAACATTAATTTCCAGTCGCCGCATATACTGAATAATGCGATACGGTTCCAATTTCATAGATCCCTTTGATTATTTGATGGGAAAAGGTTTTTTTCTGTTGGGGGCATGTAGCTTATCCCTATCTGGCCTGGGGTATCTCCGGAACGACAAACAAATGGAGAGCTGCAACTACGTGACTTTATAGTTTATCATATTGGGGTCATTTTGAGCCTATTTGCATAACCCCCTGAGCAAAGGATCATGGGTAAATTCAAGATGGCGTGACGTGGGGTACCAGAAAAGTGACGTTTTTGTCATATTTCTTCAAATTTTCTGCTTTTCAGCGAGGAAAAGTGGGCAAAAACTATTTTTCACATTAATATTTGCTAATTTATCATGCAGTTTTTGTGGAAAAAAAATCGACCAAAAATTTCCATTTTTGATAATGACGCCACTATGACGTCATCAAAGCGGCCATCTTGGAATGTTTTACCCCCCCCCGCCACAGGCCAGGACAGGTCCCAAAATCCCCAGGCCAGATGGGTTAACTACGGTAACCGGAGTTGCATGTATCTCCATATTTCATATTTATATAATTGCATAAAGATTATATGAAAGCCTCATTCATATGATTAGAATTGACGATGATCAATGTGATTAGTCTGTAAGCTTGTGAAGAGAATGGGCTCACTCAGGCATCCTTTCCCAGCTCACTTGTTATTTCTTCACGTTTTCAGTAGCCGTCTATTTCTTCTTTCTAAACTAGTGAAAAACATCTAACATATTTTTAAGGTCCTCCAACCTTAACTCTGCATTGAAATTATGTTCCCAGTGTCAGTCATCCTGCTCGAGTAAGATTGTTAACAGATTGTATTTATAGGTCGAAAATTGCGCCAAAGTTAGCTGAAAGGATTCTGAAGTCATTCAGAGGTTTTATCTCTCCACCGATAGCCGAAAGCAAGAGTTACAGCATGTGCTTTCCCGAAGGTATACAAACTATCAACCAAGTATTGTATTATTTTAGGTATACTCCCAACAGACTGTTCTATGATTCACAAAGGTAACGCGGCAGATACAGGAACGATTCGTGACTCTGTCACCAATGGTGGGCAGTGTCTCTCGCTTTGTCGTCAAGACGCCTCGTGCCAATCGACCGAGTTTGACACCAAAACTACTGTGTGTGAGTGGTTTACAACATCACAGGATGTCGTATCTACAAAGGATATCGTTACACTAAAGAAACATTCCACCTGCCCAGGTACAGTACAATCCAAGTAAAGCCTAATGTTAGGACACTGATATAATATTTTGGTTAAAAGTCTGTAGACATATCGTACACAACGGAGTAATTGCTACTGTATTATATAGTTTCTCTGGGACGTAGGCCCCTACAACAAACACGGCATCGGGCATTTCTCCCTTCCTGTCGAATTCATTACACTCACTTTTGTTTATATTTACTCCAGGGACATGTTTCTGTTTCATATAACGTTTTTGTTTGCATGAGTTTATCTCCGCGAATTCTGCAAGCTTTGCTCTGAATATAATTAATTGAGCATATTCGGTGATCGAACATATAGAGTTTCACAAGTCACTGCATATTTAAATGTACATGTTGTATGCTTTAATGTACGAACAGAAAGCGTCACAACTCAACGTATCCCGACAACTGCAAGTACGACCCGGAATCCTACGACAACGGCCAATATACCGACAACTACTAGTACAACGACGGCTAATATACCAACAACTACTAGAACAACGACGGCTAGTATACCGATAAGTACTAGTACAACGACGGTTAATATACCGACAAGTACTGTCACAACAACATATAATATTCCGACATCTACTAGTACAACGACGGTTAATATACCGACAACTACCGGTACTAGTACAACGACGGCTAACATACCGACAACTACTAGTACAACGACGGTTAATATACCGACAACTACCGGTACTAGTACAGCGACGGCTAACATACCGACAACTACCAGTACAACCACGACTAATATACCGACAATTACTAGCACAACGACGGCTAACATACCGACAACTAGTAGTACGACTCAGAGTCCTATGACGAGGGCTGACATACCGACAACGACCCTGAATCCTACGACGACGGTAGATGTAGCGAGTAAGACCCAAGTGGCATCAACATCCGTCGGGATAGCGACAACTACAACTAGGATCAATACTACTACACCAACGACCGATATGCTGACAACAAGTAAGACCCCGAGGACTATGACAACGGCCCACATAATATCTGCAAGTACGATCCAGAGGACATCAACAACGGCCCGCATACAAACAACCACGAGTATCACCACAACAATTGCCGAGATAACTGTGCTGCCCGTCACTACTTCTGAAAAGACTGCAAAAACGACCGTCGATGAAATCACTTCTGGCCGATCAAGAACCACCGCTGAAAGTAGAATTGTTGCAGAGACGGGTACGTTCTACATTCTAAAAGCATCCATCATCCATTCTGGCGGTCCTTAATCCGTAATTTCAAGGTTGTTTTCCTGTGTGGTACTATGTACACCAATATATCTATAAAATGAATAAAACAGTTAACATTATCGAGAAACGTATACAAGGTTGTACGATTAATTTGAGTGCAAACTTCTTTGTGTATTCATATTTCATGCTAGTAATCCTATACCTAATCGGGATCGGGGCACTGGAAAGATAGAATGTGTATGGGATCAGGACATTGGGTGGGCGAGGGGAGTAGGGTGGGTGTTGGGTAAATTGGACAATGGGCTTCAGGTCGACCGGAACATTTTGTAATAAATTGTGTGTGTGGTTTTTTTTTTACAGATAACGGTACTACGACTCCGATAAAATTCGACATTGCTGGGAACATGGTAACTGTGACAAGGAAGAAACTTCTTTCTCGTGAGGACAGTAGACCGTCCGCTACAGTGATCGGTGTCTTGGGTATTGTCGTCATATGTAGTTGTCTATTGTTAATTGTTTGTATAGACCTTACCAGTATAAAGCGTCATTACCTTTCCGTAAGGAATAATTTTCAAAGTAACAATAGACCTGACCAGTCCTTGTTACTATGATGTCACATATAGTTACTTAGTGCATTGCTTGAAGATAATATGTAATATGGAATATATAGTTCGCTACTGCTCCCGAGAATTAGGATGTACACGTATGGGCTGTGCAAACGATCACTCGGACTTTACCGTACTGTAAAATCAAAAGGTTGCAGTCTTCCCGAGAATTAGGGTGTATGGACTGTGCAAACGATTACTTGGACTAGTACTGTAGAATCAAAGGTTGCAGTGTTCCAAAGAACTACTATGTATTAACCGTGCAAAATATCACTTGGACTAGTACTGTAATAGCAAAGGTTCCATTTTGATACTTTCATTGAGTACCGATAATCTATTATTATATAGATAGCTAATCGTTGTGCAGATTCCGGCATCTGGTCTTTTTCAAAGATTGTGTAAATAACTCATCATGCTAGTACAATACAATGGCTAGTCAATCCGACATCAGATAAAAGTCAACATACATGGGAAAATATTAACATTGAATAAAAACATTACAATTGAGAAGTGACAGTTTATAGTAACTACACCTGTAGATCTTTAGCCAGTACAACGAACAGGTCTACCTACTGGTTATTTCCCTCGAGAAGTCGTCTGTTTCAATCAGTCTTCTCGCCCAAGTCAGTCTTCTTATTGGCGGAATTCTTGTGGGTGAGGTTGTAGGACCAAGCAAATTAAAAACAGCGAGTGTTGCGGTTCTAAAAAAGAGGACTGTGTTCGACCAAGGGAAGACATGGTCCTTATATACTGCTGGGTTGAATGCACAAGAACTCATCCAGGCGGTGGTCGACGGTTGCTATAAGAAACCTCTGAACAGGCTTGAAAATTATTTCACTTGTCCTTTCGACATGCCGTACGATAGAAATATCGTTGAACAATATGGATACGCCAACCAGCAATAACTTGCGAATTCATCAATGTTAATTGCAGCCGAAGGGGTACAACTTCGGGATCCGATCATAGAGGAATTGAGTCTCACACATCTTCGGTGCAAGTGCACAGGATAATGGTAGGATATGAAATTTGTCTCAACTTCGTGACAAGATTCAGAACAGACTTTTCCTAGGAAGGAGAACATAGAAAAGTCTTCAATAAATTCACAGTACCTCTACAATCTACCGGGGCCATCAATTCAGAAAATCCACATGTTTCAGATGTGGCTACGGTGACCCTTTAGTGAATGACTGCACATGGTCAGCTAATGGGAATCAGTGTACCTCCCCTCCCCCCCCCCAATAAAATAAACGGTGTAAACCCAACCACGGTGACAGAAAAAGTCAGTATGGGAGTAAATTCAAAACCAATGTCGATATGTGAAACAGTCGGACTTGTGTAGTATTGGTAACACGTGTATGTATTCAATGTTCACCTTGTAAAGGCCAGCTTCGCATATCCAAGCCGAACACTACACGTGTTGCCTTGGCTGAACACGACACATTATCTGAATACGGGATTGGTGATGTCATCGCTCTATAAATATTTCGTGGTCCATATTAGGACAAGTGCAGTGTATGACCTCTTAAAAATTCAAATTTGACTGGCTATTCGGAAGAAATTAACATCAATACAACCACAACTTTAGTCCAGTCAAATTGAGGTTTGACCCACCACAAATTGCAACAGAATTGTTTTTGCTGCAGTGCATTCCCGAAAGGTCTCTAGAATAACATACTAAAAGTCAACAAACAGATATGCATGGGAAATATATTAAAGAATGTGTGATGGTTACCCGAGAATAACTCCCTCGGACGTGACGGTAGTGAACATGATTTTCGTTTGAAAGTGAAACGGGTGAAAGTTATTGTTATGTGCTGTAAAAATGCTGAAGTTTCATATCATGCGAAATGGTGATTGTCAATTGCTCTAAACCGGATTTATTCAAGTTTGAAAACGGTCGAATGTGCTCTTTCGACATTTTAGGGACATTTTCTGAAGGGATTTCCCTTCATATATAAAATATGACACCTCAAACCAAAACAATTTGTGTGTATTTATTATCACAATGGTTAGTGTTACAATCGGTTGAAATATCATTCTGGTTTGAGGTGTCATATTTCATCAAAATTAAAAATTGTGCAAATGCTTCGCTTGTATTCTACCAGAAACGTTATATGAGCAAGTAAAAAATTCGTTTCAAGTAGGCGTCGTCGTAGTCCAGTTGTTAGGCTGCTCGCTTTCAAAAACAGTGTGGTGACCAGTTTGTTGAGCTATGAGTTCGATTCACATTTGGATCAGAAAAATTTTCTTCTTATTTTCTTATTCTTTCTTTCTAATATTTAACATTTGGATTTATTTATGTTATGTGAAAATATCTTCAGTGATATTCAGTTAATAAAATATAGATATAACTGTGTATACACATTTTTGCATTCACTACTACAACCCGACCCTTATTGCAGCACACTCATAACATGTCCAAGTCACCGTAACTGAATGGGTTTAGTTTCATGGGTCAGCAATACTTCCCATGTATAAAAAGCGAGGGAAACTTCATGTGTATTTTCCTGAACTGTTCCCGTTATATTTAAGAATCATTATAGTTCTCTCTATGAACAGTAATGTACCATTGAACAAGTCAAAGTGTGAGTGTTGTCACAAGAATACGCGTCCAGGCCAGACCAGAAAAATATCTGATTCAAAGTTAGAGTGGGTAAAACACAGGAGTGACTTTGAAGTCAACATTGAGGGCTATATACTATGTAGATATGAAATCTGCGAACGATGAGACCATCGAAGCGCCTACAGCCGTAGCCGATGATGACCAGGTCAAGTTCCCGTTGTGTCATACTACCAGATATTCTACGGCAAGTTCGATTTGCAACATTACAATGACGTAGCTCGTTAAAAGAAGTTACTTTTGAAACAGCAATAATTTTACATGATCGCAAATTATTTAACTAAAAGACGGTTGCGAGTTAATATATGATACAATGAATAATAACTAATCCTTTTGCATTGGATAAAAATGGAATTTCGACCGAAACGAATAATTCTGTACGACTGGCCTACAAAAACGTTACTGTCGAAGAAACCTGTTCATTTAAAAATAGAACGTACCAAAATAGCACAAAGTCGACTGTGCATTTGACATCATAAATGACAGCTGATCCGGCCTGGACAATAGATATACACACACCAGTGTCCGAGGGAGTTATTCTCGGGTAACCATCACACATTCTTTCAAGTTGAGATTTGAGGTATTTTTCGCGAAATTTCAGTGTTTAGCTGTCTCTTGCTCCTATAAGACAACCTTGTACTTGGTACTAAGCGTGAAAGAAATGGGTCATTACTTACACTCATTCCATTCGTTATCATATCAAGGTTATACTCAGCCTAAAATAATACCCTTGCACGAAAATATTTATGGAGAAGTTCAAAATGGCGGATGTATGGGGTCATTCTAAATCTGAACTTTTTACCATTTTCATGACAGTCCAGGCAATCTTTCTGGGTTTTTTTAGCTGGACCCAAAGCAAATTGCAACAGACTTTTTTCCACCGGTATGGATTTCTAATAGATTCCCAGAACAACATAGTAAAAGTCTACCAAAATCTATTTGGTGGAGATACGACTTTTTTGAAAACAAAGATACGCCGTTTTATAATACATAATAGGCCATAATGCCTCATATAAGCAAGGTAGAATATTGTTTTTTCCGTGAATAAGGACAGTTCATCATCCAGACATCCAATTAATACATGACCCAGGTTAAAGTATGCCATGGTGGTGAAAACATGTGTCTTCCCGGTGGATTTGCTCATAAGCGTAGATAGCAAACTGATAGTTCAGAATCAGCCTATATGAATTATACATGGTAATCTTCAGTCAGTTAACATTTTTGCCATTAGCATAATCATCTGAAAGAGGAATTCTCTCCCAAAATAAATGAAATGACAAGCTGTGATATATTTTCCTTCAACCTATAACTCTCACAGTCAATATTTCCACAAACCCACTCATGGAGATATCTCTCTATTATCACAACATGTGCCTTGTTGAAAAATACAGCTCTGCAAACCATTAATGATCTATCGCAATTGTGTGTCAGATATGTTTTGACGAAAAAAGAATAATTATGCAGATCCTATCATCTAATTATCAAACAAATAATAATCTAGATTATAGGCAAACGATGTTATACCATGATGTTCTACCATGCCATTTACCATGTTTCATTTTACATTTTCAACATTATAGGCCATGCTGCTGCAGATGCATCTTCTTCAGCTGCAATCTTTCTTGCAGTTGCACCTGATAACCTCAAAGAGTGCCAGTGGAACTGGTGGCAGTTCAGTTTTCACAGAGAGAAGCCGTCCACCCCCACTGGTGGCAGTTCAGTTTTCACAGAGAGAAGCCGTCCACCCTCATTATTGTGGCTGCAATGGATGGTCTTCTCCTTGGGACTCCCAATGGCCTGGTTGAACACTTCAGCTTGTTGGCGAAATAGCTCATTGAGCGTTGTTTTCTTTACGGCCGCACATTTCCCAATGCCATATGGTCAGTATACTGTGTCACAGCCCTGAATGGCATGCAGCAAATTTGTGCAGACTTACATTCCCAGCACAGCCTTTGTCTTCTTGACATTCCAAACTATCCGTTTCTTTGCACTCTCTCTTGACTGAAAGTAGACTTCATTGTCATCCATGTCTGCATGAAAACAGAGCAGAACTAACAGGTCAATATCATAACCAACCAGAAGTTTGGATGCTTTCAGTCGATTAAACGGCAGCTTTTACAATAAAAACATCTGCATGTGAAACATCTCGCCCTTTCCAACTGGTCACTCATAAGAGTAATGAACTGCTACTTGTTGACGTTGTTTGCTAGGAATTCGTCTTTCGTTTACTGAACGACCATGTCACTAGCGAAGCCGGAGAGTTTGGAATGTCAAGAAGACAAAGGCTGTGCTGGGAATGCAAGTCTGTACAAATATGTTGCTTGTGCATGCCATTCTGGGCTGTGCCACAGCATTCAGATCATATGGCATTGACAAAGGTGCTGCCTTGAAGGAGACAACTGTCACTGAGCTATTTCGCCAACAAGCTGAAGTGTTCATCCAGGTCATGGGAGTCCCGACGAAGGACATTTATTGCAGCAGCATAGAAAACGCTTATATGTTTATACAGTAGAAACCCAGACGAAGGAATTGACTTGACGGGAAGACCATCCATTGCAGCCACAAAAATGGGAGTGGACAATTCAATCGGTTTCTCCCTGCGAAAACTGATCTGCCACCAGCTTCAGGGGTGACTTGAGGTTATCAGGTGGAACTGCAAGAAGGATTGTGGCTGAAGCAGATGCGCCTGTAAGAATCATGGTCTGGATTGTTCAAGTGTGTGTGGAGAATGCAAACTACTGAGCTGTGCAAACTCACCAAACCCAGACCTTTGAAAATGACATTGGCGAAGACTGGTATTGGGATTGATAGTGCTGTGAAATATTCCTCAACTTATGGCAGTGTTCATGAGGAATAACAATAAAAGACATCAACTATATGTATGAGAAGTCACTTCCCCTAATAATGTTACCATGAACCAGAATGTAAAATGAAACTTGATATGTTATGCCGTCAACTTTGCCTATAATTCAAAGTATTATTTGTTTGATAATTAAATGATATATTAGGATCTGCATAATTATTCTTCTTTCATCAACAACATTTGTCTTACAAACAATTGTTATGGATCATAAATGTTTGGCAGATTGTCGTTATATATCTGAACTATTGCTAAACGCGACGTTGAATCTAATTTCTCTCTCTAATGATTGGCAAGGCTGCATTTTTTTCAACAAGGCAGAAAGACTATTGAATGTCGAACCTGACACTTGCTACGTGCTTGTGATAATAGAGTTATATCTTTATAAGTTGATGGAACTATTGTCTGTGATTGTCATAGGTTGAAAGAAAAAATATCACAGCTTGTCAGTTCCCTTTCGGATAACAATGCTTATGGAAATAATGCCAACTGGCAGTATATTACCATGTATGATTATATACCCTGGTGCTGAACTATCGTTTTGCTATCTACTTTTATGAGCAAATCCATTGGAAATGCAAATGTTTCCAACACCATGGAATAATGTATTCTAGACAATCATGTATTTATTGGATTTCCGGATGATAAACTGTCCTTATTCAGAGACAAACCAATATTTTCTACCTTCTTATATGAAGCATGATGGTGTATCTTTGTTTTAGAAATAGTCGTATCTCCACTAAATAGATTTTTTTATAGGAGCAAGAGACAGATAAACACTGAAATTTCGCGAAAAATTCCTCAAATTTTGTTCTCATGCATATGGGATTGTAGATCTTTAGTATGTTATTCTGGGGATCTTTCTGAAATGCATAGCAGTGAAATAAATTCTGTTGCAATTTGTGGTGGGTTGACCCCAAAAATTCGCTAGATTTACTGGACTACTTGCCAAATATGAAAACAACACGGGCAGACATCAAAGAAAATCCTGGCTGCACGGTGTTGGCAAGCTCCTATCTTGATTGGCTATATGATATCACGTGCGTTTCCCGGTTTGAACAATTTACTGTATTCAGTATGTCAAGGTAAATGACGGGACGTTAGTGTAGCATTTAACTTGAAATGTGAAGATGTTAAAGGCAGGCCTTGGTGTAGGGAACATTCAGATTGATATTGAAGGAATACACATGCCCACCCCTCTATCGACAGGTACACGTGTCCGTCTATCCATACATATAGGTACATATGTCCGTCTATCCACAGGTACACATGTCCGCCTATCGATAGGTAAACATGTTCATCTGTCCATCGGTACACATGCCCATCTGTCCATACATGTAGGTACACATGCCCGTCTATCGATATGTACACATGCCCTTCTATCAATACGTACACATGTCCCTCTATCGATAAGTGCACATGTACGTCTATCGATAGGTACCCATTTCCCTCTATCGATAGGTACACATGCCCGCCAATTGATGTCCATCTATCCATAGGTAGACATACAGGCGTCTAGTCTGTCATTCAATATTCGGTCGTCGTCCATTAGTCAATATCCGCGTCCATAATCCAAAGACTTAATTCATATAATAACATTAGCACCAGATTAAAATGATAAATCATAGTATACATAAAACTAGGATAAATTCCTGCGAGACAGAAGCGGTCAAGTTTTCAATGATGCCAGCAAGACATCATGATGTTCCGAAAATATTAAATCCGTATCGCCGATCAGTATTCTTGATCCATATGATATACGTTGTCAAGTCGTTATCTAGAATATGATGTATCTCAGTCACGCTTAGATTGTGACTGTTCACATGAACACCATGCGGATCTTGAAATACATAGGTTCATACGGTCCCAAGCCCCAGGTTAAGCGAAATTAGACACAAGTTACGAAACGTACCACCATCGATCTTGCACGCTACGCTCGTATTTTGGGATGAGCATGCGATATGTATCGCCCAATTTGTGAAATTTCGAGTGGAGGCACTTGATGATATAGCCCTATTTTACAAGTTTCCGCGATAATGTTTTTTGACATTGATTGAAATCGTCACATTTAACACAGGATTTATCCAAATGCTACTGGGCGAGATATGTATACGCCATATGCAGGTCCCTCTGGTATATTACTGTCCAGATAGGGATAGTTTACGATGTCGAAATTGTAATCATCTCTTTTGTCGTAAGGTGACGAGAGAGAAAGCCCGCTTCATTTTTATAGAGATATAGGTCTAATTAGAGAGCAACTGGTCTAATTAGATGAGCCGCTAGGGCCCTCTGTAGTTTCCTTCAAATCCAGTGAAGGTGGACTTATATCCTTCACTGCGTCATTTATATAGCGATTATCCACAGCAATAAGATCGTCTATATAGCGTTTGGTGAATGAGAAGGAACGGTCTTTGAAATCTGTTTTTGAAAGCGTTTGCATATAGTCGTATTCATAAGGGAACAGATATAGGTCAGTCAAAAAGTGTGCACGATTACCACCCTTTGGAATACCTATATGCTGTTGATATATTGTGTTGTCAAATTTCACATAGATATAATTATTGAGAAATTCGAGCAACTCTATAAACAAAGAAACATCCCGCGAATGATATCCCTTGTATGTAGCAGAGTTAAAGAATGCTTTATGGCTCCTGACTTTCATATATTGGCGATCAGTTTCCTTGAACACCGATACTATTAATGAACAAAGACGGACAATAAGGCTTCTAGATCCAGCTACGAATCTAGCTTTGTATGGTGATTTATGCATTTTAGGAGTTCAGTAAACTTTCGGTATATCGTTATGAGTGGTTGGAAGACAAATACCTCTTTCTCTGAGAAACGTTTAGTGGTTGTTAAATAAATCGTCCAGAGTAAATGCTGTTTGGGAGTAATTGGACGTATTCGGCGATGGTGTGCTTATATTCAGTTCCTTAACCAGCACCTGGTAATAGTGATATTTACACATGTTTATTATATTATTTGGAGCTTTGTTCTGCTGGGACTATGACGAATTTACTCTGGAGATTTGCTAGAACATCTTGCGAACTGAGGTTTCCCAGTATTTATGTTGCTTGGGGAAGGGTACTACTGTCAATGTAGCGGATTGTTCTCAACGACTTTGTTCTTGGTGACGTCCAACCAGTCAGCGAGTACTGTAGGTTAATTTTTTTCTCGCTTTGACAACTCAATAAAATATTATTGAAGTGTAGTCAGGTCCGCCTTCAGGTTTATTTTTCTCGCTCTCCATATTTATGTCCCTTCATCAGGAGTTGTTTTTAGATCTTCATCAGTCACCATATCAAGGTTACCAGTCACAACATGATTGCATAGTGTATAGATAAAATTCGATGATTCACAATCACAACTATAGACTCCAGACGTGTATAAGTTCTAGTAAACTCGCTGACAGCATTAGAGTAATTGAATATTTTGGTGGCTATAGATTTAATATACTCCGTGTATCGATAGGTAATTGACTGGAAAAACTGGGATAATTTGGAAACCGAGCGAAAAAGTGTGTGTCTGTCAATCATGTAAAACAGCTTCATCATTCGAGAGAAAATTAAGACGAAACTTGAGGGTATTGGAGGGTTGGACATGGTAAAAAAGACGACAGACCTAGATTATTGATTTAAATTTTGTCGTTCAGACGTGGGGTAAAAACATCAAGCTTTGGGTTGATAGGTGCCCGCCAGTTTGGCGTTGAAACGCGAACACTTCCCAACACATATATACCATTGATGATATGTTTCGAGAGATAGGACAGTTGGGGGACAGTTAAGTCAGTCAAAGAGACATGAATACTTTCGATGGAAAAGGTATGAAAATACTTCAGGTATATGCGGAGGCGTTCAAATCAACCGGCATAGTTTAAGGTTAAAACGCGCAGGAGATGCAGGCCCCAACGACTTTGTTGGATGCGAGGCAGCTTGCGACAGGACGAGAAGGGCATAGTTTTCTTGACCTCGCCAACTTCAGAGTGCGGTAATTATGTTGCTGGTTTATGCCACCGCGTGGCATTCGCTACGGAGGCTGAACTGGAAGGATGGACACTTCTTGTGCGGTTTCAACCATCAGCAGACATTTATTGAGCTGAAGCAAAAGCTCGCAAGCGCAGAAACACTCGCATATTTCTAGAAAATATCGCTGAAAGATCGACAGTGACCTAGAGTCCAGTTGTACTTTTTAGACCAGGGTTAGCAATCAAAATTTGGAGTCATTATACAAGGAAGCGGGAGCCTGGATGACATTGATTGGAGGAATTGTGAAAGGTTCCATGTTTATCTGTATAGGTCAAGTTCCGCACTGGTCACAGATCATAGGCCTATTCAATTTACGTTTTTTCAGATTTTATGCACTAAATTCGAGATATATTGCGAGTACACCGAGAAATGGATCGTTCTCCACTAGCAGCCTTATTGTCACACCGCGAAATACAAACATGGCAGTAAGAATAACGCGGAATCTCTGCTCCGCCTTCATGATTAGGTACATAGAAATTCGATCATGTTACGACGGAATATTTCCCCCGTTTTTTTGGCACGTGAAGCATCCCCAGTCGCACTTACTACGCGACAGATCGAATAGTCACTGAAATGAGACCCGTAGATTTCCTTCATGGACAAAAAATTCACGCAAATTACCACAAAAATAAGTCTTTAGCGTGGACCATCGCGAAGTCAGAGACCGATATGAGAAGAGAAATGAAAAAAAGGTAAGCTGTACTTATGCCACTGAAAGTGTGATTTATTGAAGCAAAAGTTTTTAACCCCTTTGAACCCATATAGTGAGACAATGTTGCTGATGGGCATAGCATCTAAGTGAATAATGATACTGCTCAACCGCAATATACAGCAATGTGCCATCTGTCTAACATGTACATTTATAAACTGAGTGCAAGTGCGACTCCCTTTGTGATTTTTTATTTATATATAGTGACTTCCATCAAACTAATGTGGATAATGTAACCGTTATTCCCATGGGCATCGTCAGGATTTCTCGAGATGGGTTGTTTTCTAGCCTTACGTATTAAGGAGCTTTCCAGCATAGGAAACTAACATGAAGCTGGGCGCTGGCAGGGCGTACTTCGAGCCCAACGATCCCACTAACGACGCCTTTGATTCTATGTAAATATGTTATCTGATTCACTGCGTGACTTTTCTATTTGCGGTACGTGATTATGTCGTCTGCTCACTGTAATTATTGTATAGGTATACTTACTCATCGCTAAACGTACAGGCTCGACCTGTTCGTCATTTCAGTCTCCCTTGTGAAATAAATATATACACTGTTTAAACCAAACCCTCTCCATTTACTGCTATTATAGGAATGCATGTGTTACCCTTTTCCCATTGGACCATTCGCCGTCACGTGACTTTCGCTAATTTTCCATATAAACTCCACAGATGGTGCATAAAAACTATGATATTAACTCGGCTTGACTGGAGCGTCTTCCAAGCCAATGAAATTGACCGTCATTTTACATCATGGCTGGCAGCAGGCCCGAGATTGTGGGACGAGAAAGTTATGGCGGTCTATATGTGGTTGCCTTCATTTTGAACGAGGGAAAGTGGCTCAGTGGTACGAGCGGCAGTTCACAAAGGAAGTGTGATGTTCCATTCTATGCAATTTTCACGTGGGACAGATATAACAGTTATATAACTCCCAGATCGAATGTAACTATATTTTACTGAACTCTATGGGCGTAGCCGCTACTTAGTTCTCACAACACAGGAATAGGTTTATAATCCTACACCACAATAGATAGAGACAACCCCTGAAGGAGCAGGCCGTATTTTTCGAATAATAGAGCTTGGGGGTTTCAATTAACGGCACAAAAACGTTAAAAAACGGCAAACTGGGCTTCTGTAGCGCGGTTTATAATTATATATTATTCATAAAATAGGACAAATCACCATGATGAGTATACACAGCAAATTGTATTGCTGATTCTAAATCTCGTTAAACCATTGTTGTTGTCCGCAGATGAGAAACGTAATTTTGCACTGTACATATCCTATGCATACTGATTTGTTTCATGTTAGAATTTATACGACGGGAAATATTGCATTGCGCCTGTGTTCAGAACGACACACAGAATTTCGCATAGTGCCCAGTGTACACTGATGATCAAATCGTCAACATTTTGTGAGAACGCTATGCACGACGAGAGATGGATCTGTGGGGGAGGTTAGTATTGCGCGGTACGCAAAATTAGTTTATCCATTAGGCGCTCCATTTGTACACGACTAGGCGCAATCTGTGTAAACCGAGATGATATGTCCGGGGAATATTCCGTAATATTATATCTGAATTTACTTCTATTGAACCTATACTTCTATATGAATTATACATGGTAATCTTCAGTCAGTTAACATTTTTGCCATTAGCATAATCATCTGAAAGAGGAATTCTCTCCCAAAATAAATGAAATGACAAGCTGTGATATATTTTCCTTCAACCTATAACTCTCACAGTCAATATTTCCACAAACCCACTCATGGAGATATCTCTCTATTATCACAACATGTGCCTTGTTGAAAAATACAGCTCTGCAAACCATTAATGATCTATCGCAATTGTGTGTCAGATATGTTTTGACGAAAAAAGAATAATTATGCAGATCCTATCATCTAATTATCAAACAAATAATAATCTAGATTATAGGCAAACGATATTATACCATGATGTTCTACCATGCCATTTACCATGTTTCATTTTACATTTTCAACATTATAGGCCATGCTGCTGCAGATGCATCTTCTTCAGCTGCAATCTTTCTTGCAGTTGCACCTGATAACCTCAAAGAGTGCCAGTGGAACTGGTGGCAGTTCAGTTTTCACAGAGAGAAGCCGTCCACCCCCACTGGTGGCAGTTCAGTTTTCACAGAGAGAAGCCGTCCACCCTCATTATTGTGGCTGCAATGGATGGTCTTCTCCTTGGGACTCCCAATGGCCTGGTTGAACACTTCAGCTTGTTGGCGAAATAGCTCATTGAGCGTTGTTTTCTTTACGGCCGCACATTTCCCAATGCCATATGGTCAGTATACTGTGTCACAGGCCTGAATGGCATGCAGCAAATTTGTGCAGACTTACATTCCCAGCACAGCCTTTGTCTTCTTGACATTCCAAACTATCCGTTTCTTTGCACTCTCTCTTGACTGAAAGTAGACTTCATTGTCATCCATGTCTGCATGAAAACAGAGCAGAACTAACAGGTCAATATCATAACCAACCAGAAGTTTGGATGCTTTCAGTCGATTAAACGGCAGCTTTTACAATAAAAACATCTGCATGTGAAACATCTCGCCCTTTCCAACTGGTCACTCATAAGAGTAATGAACTGCTACTTGTTGACGTTGTTTGCTAGGAATTCGTCTTTCGTTTACTGAACGACCATGTCACTAGCGAAGCCGGAGAGTTTGGAATGTCAAGAAGACAAAGGCTGTGCTGGGAATGCAAGTCTGTACAAATATGTTGCTTGTGCATGCCATTCTGGGCTGTGCCACAGCATTCAGACCATATGGCATTGACAAAGGTGCTGCCTTGAAGGAGACAACTGTCACTGAGCTATTTCGCCAACAAGCTGAAGTGTTCATCCAGGTCATGGGAGTCCCGACGAAGGACATTTATTGCAGCAGCATAGAAAACGCTTATATGTTTATACAGTAGAAACCCAGACGAAGGAATTGACTTGACGGGAAGACCATCCATTGCAGCCACAAAAATGGGAGTGGACAATTCAATCGGTTTCTCCCTGCGAAAACTGATCTGCCACCAGCTTCAGGGGTGACTTGAGGTTATCAGGTGGAACTGCAAGAAGGATTGTGGCTGAAGCAGATGCGCCTGTAAGAATCATGGTCTGGATTGTTCAAGTGTGTGTGGAGAATGCAAACTACTGAGCTGTGCAAACTCACCAAACCCAGACCTTTGAAAATGACATTGGCGAAGACTGGTATTGGGATTGATAGTGCTGTGAAATATTCCTCAACTTATGGCAGTGTTCATGAGGAATAACAATAAAAGACATCAACTATATGTATGAGAAGTCACTTCCCCTAATAATGTTACCATGAACCAGAATGTTAAAATGAAACTTGATATGTTATGCCGTCAACTTTGCCTATAATTCAAAGTATTATTTGTTTGATAATTAAATGATATATTAGGATCTGCATAATTATTCTTCTTTCATCAACAACATTTGTCTTACAAACAATTGTTATGGATCATAAATGTTTGGCAGATTGTCGTTATATATCTGAACTATTGCTAAACGCGACGTTGAATCTAATTTCTCTCTCTAATGATTGGCAAGGCTGCATTTTTTTCAACAAGGCAGAAAGACTATTGAATGTCGAACCTGACACTTGCTACGTGCTTGTGATAATAGAGTTATATCTTTATAAGTTGATGGAACTATTGTCTGTGATTGTCATAGGTTGAAAGAAAAAATATCACAGCTTGTCAGTTCCCTTTCGGATAACAATGCTTATGGAAATAATGCCAACTGGCAGTATATTACCATGTATGATTATATACCCTGGTGCTGAACTATCGTTTTGCTATCTACTTTTATGAGCAAATCCATTGGAAATGCAAATGTTTCCAACACCATGGAATAATGTATTCTAGACAATCATGTATTTATTGGATTTCCGGATGATAAACTGTCCTTATTCAGAGACAAACCAATATTTTCTACCTTCTTATATGAAGCATGATGGTGTATCTTTGTTTTAGAAATAGTCGTATCTCCACTAAATAGATTTTTTTATAGGAGCAAGAGACAGATAAACACTGAAATTTTGCGAAAAATTCCTCAAATTTTGTTCTCATGCATATGGGATTGTAGACCTTTAGTATGTTATTCTGGGGATCTTTCTGAAATGCATAGCAGTGAAATAAATTCTGTTGCAATTTGTGGTGGGTTGACCCCAAACATTCGCTAGATTTACTGGACTACTTGCCAAATATGAAAACAACACGGGCAGACATCAAAGAAAATCCTGGCTGCACGGTGTTGGCAAGCTCCTATCTTGATTGGCTATATGATATCACGTGCGTTTCCCGGTTTGAACAATTTACTGTATTCAGTATGTCAAGGTAAATGACGGGACGTTAGTGTAGCATTTAACTTGAAATGTGAAGATGTTAAAGGCAGGCCTTGGTGTAGGGAACATTCAGATTATATTGAAGGAATACACATGCCCACCCCTCTATCGACAGGTACACGTGTCCGTCTATCCATACATATAGGTACATATGTCCGTCTATCCACAGGTACACATGTCCGCCTATCGATAGGTAAACATGTTCATCTGTCCATCGGTACACATGCCCATCTGTCCATACATGTAGGTACACATGCCCGTCTATCGATATGTACACATGCCCTTCTATCAATACGTACACATGTCCCTCTATCGATAAGTGCACATGTACGTCTATCGATAGGTACCCATTTCCCTCTATCGATAGGTACACATGCCCGCCAATTGATGTCCATCTATCCATAGGTAGACATACAGGCGTCTAGTCTGTCATTCAATATTCGGTCGTCGTCCATTAGTCAATATCCGCGTCCATAATCCAAAGACTTAATTCATATAATAACATTAGCACCAGATTAAAATGATAAATCATAGTATACATAAAACTAGGATAAATTCCTGCGAGACAGAAGCGGTCAAGTTTTCAATGATGCCAGCAAGACATCATGATGTTCCGAAAATATTAAATCCGTATCGCCGATCAGTATTCTTGATCCATATGATATACGTTGTCAAGTCGTTATCTAGAATATGATGTATCTCAGTCACGCTTAGATTGTGACTGTTCACATGAACACCATGCGGATCTTGAAATACATAGGTTCATACGGCCCCAAGCCCCAGGTTAAGCGAAATTAGACACAAGTTACGAAACGTACCACCATCGATCTTGCACGCTACGCTCGTATTTTGGGATGAGCATGCGATATGTATCGCCCAATTTGTGAAATTTCGAGTGGAGGCACTTGATGATATAGCCCTATTTTACAAGTTTCCGCGATAATGTTTTTTGACATTGATTGAAATCGTCACATTTAACACAGGATTTATCCAAATGCTACTGGGCGAGATATGTATACGCCATATGCAGGTCCCTCTGGTATATTATTGTCCAGATAGGGATAGTTTACGATGTCGAAATTGTAATCATCTCTTTTGTCGTAAGGTGACGAGAGAGAAAGCCCGCTTCATTTTTATAGAGATATAGGTCTAATTAGAGAGCAACTGGTCTAATTAGATGAGCCGCTAGGGCCCTCTGTAGTTTCCTTCAAATCCAGTGAAGGTGGACTTATATCCTTCACTGCGTCATTTATATAGCGATTATCCACAGCAATAAGATCGTCTATATAGCGTTTGGTGAATGAGAAGGAACGGTCTTTGAAATCTGTTTTTGAAAGCGTTTGCATATAGTCGTATTCATAAGGGAACAGATATAGGTCAGTCAAAAAGTGTGCACGATTACCACCCTTTGGAATACCTATATGCTGTTGATATATTGTGTTGTCAAATTTCACATAGATATAATTATTGAGAAATTCGAGCAACTCTATAAACAAAGAAACATCCCGCGAATGATATCCCTTGTATGTAGCAGAGTTAAAGAATGCTTTATGGCTCCTGACTTTCATATATTGGCGATCAGTTTCCTTGAACACCGATACTATTAATGAACAAAGACGGACAATAAGGCTTCTAGATCCAGCTACGAATCTAGCTTTGTATGGTGATTTATGCATTTTAGGAGTTCAGTAAACTTTCGGTATATCGTTATGAGTGGTTGGAAGACAAATACCTCTTTCCCTGAGAAACGTTTAGTGGTTGTTAAATAAATCGTCCAGAGTAAATGCTGTTTGGGAGTAATTGGACGTATTCGGCGATGGTGTGCTTATATTCAGTTCCTTAACCAGCACCTGGTAATAGTGATATTTACACATGTTTATTATATTATTTGGAGCTTTGTTCTGCTGGGACTATGACGAATTTACTCTGGAGATTTGCTAGAACATCTTGCGAACTGAGGTTTCTCAGTATTTATGTTGCTTGGGGAAGGGTACTACTGTCAATGTAGCGGATTGTTCTCAACGACTTTGTTCTTGGTGACGTCCAACCAGTCAGCGAGTACTGTAGGTTAATTTTTTTCTCGCTTTGACAACTCAATAAAATATTATTGAAGTGTAGTCAGGTCCGCCTTCAGGTTTATTTTTCTCGCTCTCCATATTTATGTCCCTTCATCAGGAGTTGTTTTTAGATCTTCATCAGTCACCATATCAAGGTTACCAGTCACAACATGCTTGCATAGTGTATAGATAAAATTCGATGATTCACAATCACAACTATAGACTCCAGACGTGTATAAGTTCTAGTAAACTCGCTGACAGCATTAGAGTAATTGAATATTTTGGTGGCTATAGATTTAATATACTCCGTGTATCGATAGGTAATTGACTGGAAAAACTGGGATAATTTGGAAACCGAGCGAAAAAGTGTGTGTCTGTCAATCATGTAAAACAGCTTCATCATTCGAGAGAAAATTAAGACGAAACTTGAGGGTATTGGAGGGTTGGACATGGTAAAAAAGACGACAGACCTAGATTATTGATTTAAATTTTGTCGTTCAGACGTGGGGTAAAAACATCAGGCTTTGGGTTGATAGGTGCCCGCCAGTTTGGCGTTGAAACGCGAACACTTCCCAACACATATATACCATTGATGATATGTTTCGAGAGATAGGACAGTTGGGGGACAGTTAAGTCAGTCAAAGAGACATGAATACTTTCGATGGAAAAGGTATGAAAATACTTCAGGTATATGCGGAGGCGTTCAAATCAACCGGCATAGTTTAAGGTTAAAACGAAGGAACCGAATGTTGTTCGCAGGAGATGCAGGCCCCAACGACTTTGTTGGATGCGAGGCAGCTTGCGACAGGACGAGAAGGGCATAGTTTTCTTGACCTCGCCAACTTCAGAGTGCGGTAATTATGTTGCTGGTTTATGCCACCGCGTGGCATTCGCTACGGAGGCTGAACTGGAAGGATGGACACACCATCAGCAGACATTTATTGAGCTGAAGCAAAAGCTCGCAAGCGCAGAAACACTCGCATATTTCTAGAAAATATCGCTGAAAGATCGACAGTGACCTAGAGTCCAGTTGTACTTTTTAGACCAGGGTTAGCAATCAAAATTTGGAGTCATTATACAAGGAAGCGGGAGCCTGGATGACATTGATTGGAGGAATTGTGAAAGGTTCCATGTTTATCTGTATAGGTCAAGTTCCGCACTGGTCACAGATCATAGGCCTATTCAATTTACGTTTTTTCAGATTTTATGCACTAAATTCGAGATATATTGCGAGTACACCGAGAAATGGATCGTTCTCCACTAGCAGCCTTATTGTCACACCGCGAAATACAAACATGGCAGTAAGAATAACGCGGAATCTCTGCTCCGCCTTCATGATTAGGTACATAGAAATTCGATCATGTTACGACGGAATATTTCCCCCGTTTTTTTGGCACGTGAAGCATCCCCAGTCGCACTTACTACGCGACAGATCGAATAGTCACTGAAATGAGACCCGTAGATTTCCTTCATGGACAAAAAATTCACGCAAATTACCACAAAAATAAGTCTTTAGCGTGGACCATCGCGAAGTCAGAGACCGATATGAGAAGAGAAATGAAAAAAAGGTAAGCTGTACTTATGCCACTGAAAGTGTGATTTATTGAAGCAAAAGTTTTTAACCCCTTTGAACCCATATAGTGAGACAATGTTGCTGATGGGCATAGCATCTAAGTGAATAATGATACTGCTCAACCGCAATATACAACAATGTGCCATCTGTCTAACATGTACATTTATAAACTGAGTGCAAGTGCGACTCCCTTTGTGATTTTTTATTTATATATAGTGACTTCCATCAAACTAATGTGGATAATGTAACCGTTATTCCCATGGGCATCGTCAGGATTTCTCGAGATGGGTTGTTTTCTAGCCTTACGTATTAAGGAGCTTTCCAGCATAGGAAACTAACATGAAGCTGGGCGCTGGCAGGGCGTACTTCGAGCCCAACGATCCCACTAACGACGCCTTTGATTCTATGTAAATATGTTATCTGATTCACTGCGTGACTTTTCTATTTGCGGTACGTGATTATGTCGTCTGCTCACTGTAATTATTGTATAGGTATACTTACTCATCGCTAAACGTACAGGCTCGACCTGTTCGTCATTTCAGTCTCCCTTGTGAAATAAATATATACACTGTTTAAACCAAACCCTCTCCATTTACTGCTATTATAGGAATGCATGTGTTACCCTTTTCCCATTGGACCATTCGCCGTCACGTGACTTTCGCTAATTTTCCATATAAACTCCACAGATGGTGCATAAAAACTATGATATTAACTCGGCTTGACTGGAGCGTCTTCCAAGCCAATGAAATTGACCGTCATTTTACATCATGGCTGGCAGCAGGCCCGAGATTGTGGGACGAGAAAGTTATGGCGGTCTATATGTGGTTGCCTTCATTTTGAACGAGGGAAAGTGGCTCAGTGGTACGAGCGGCAGTTCACAAAGGAAGTGTGATGTTCCATTCTATGCAATTTTCACGTGGGACAGATATAACAGTTATATAACTCCCAGATCGAATGTAACTATATTTTACTGAACTCTATGGGCGTAGCCGCTACTTAGTTCTCACAACACAGGAATAGGTTTATAATCCTACACCACAATAGATAGAGACAACCCCTGAAGGAGCAGGCCGTATTTTTCGAATAATAGAGCTTGGGGGTTTCAATTAACGGCACAAAAACGTTAAAAAACGGCAAACTGGGCTTCCGTAGCGCGGTTTATAATTATATATTATTCATAAAATAGGACAAATCACCATGATGAGTATACACAGCAAATTGTATTGCTGATTCTAAATCTCGTTAAACCATTGTTGTTGTCCGCAGATGAGAAACGTAATTTTGCACTGTACATATCCTATGCATACTGATTTGTTTCATGTTAGAATTTATACGACGGGAAATATTGCATTGCGCCTGTGTTCAGAACGACACACAGAATTTCGCATAGTGCCCAGTGTACACTGATGATCAAATCGTCAACATTTTGTGAGAACGCTATGCACGACGAGAGATGGATCTGTGGGGGAGGTTAGTATTGCGCGGTACGCAAAATTAGTTTATCCATTAGGCGCTCCATTTGTACACGACTAGGCGCAATCTGTGTAAACCGAGATGATGTCCGGGGAATATTCCGTAATATTATATCTGAATTTACTTCTATTGAACCAGGCGCTCCTTCAGAATTAGGCATTATATCAGTGCACGATATGATCCGTCTGCTTACAAAAATTAGGCATATTCCAGAATGGAAGGCTTGCACAATACCAATTATCCAAGCAGATTCTGTGATTCTGTTTATCGATTTTGGCACAGTTATTGTAATCAATTAACTGACAGAACTGGCACATCTGCTCCTCTGCATGCACTATTATCATGACATACAAAGCGTATTCTGTGCCACCCAAAATACAAGATAGAAAGAAATGGGCTGAAAGAGGGGAACAAGAGAACTTCTTGTTGCACTGCATGGCTTGTGATAATGCTGTAGTGATTATGATGTTAGGCCTTCAGGTAGCGCACTGTTGTCGTTACACCCTTGGCTGTTACAATCTGATGAGTAAAGAAAAATCCAAATTATCAAGAATAGAATTTAAACATAATTCCTTACATTTATTCTTGTTATTTATATATTTATTTAATTATTTATTCATTCAATAAGATTTGGTGTGGACAGATTCGTACTGAAGTACTAGTAGATAAAGCTACAAGTCTACATGTGATGAGAAAGTAGATATATGATCAACTTAATAAGGTGTATTGCAGAACTACTGAATCACAACTTAAGTATGAAGTAACTACCAGTACCATTATTGCCATTCATTGTCACCATCTACTATTATTTTGTACTTATTGTAGACGCGATGTTATTACCATATTGTCCTTGTATAGACCTATATTTCTTCCATAAACTGGCCGAATTATTTTATAATTACACGTTATTCTAATACATCAAGCTATCTAACTATAAAGAATTGAACTACATGACACGGTTTCTTATAGTACTGTAATATGGTACATGAAATTGGGTTAATTCGGCACTTTGAGGTAAAAGCATGAAACTTGGCACATTTATGGTACTCTATCGGCTGATTAAAATTTGCTATAGGCCCACTTGAAATTATTCCAAGATGGCCGCCAAATTCAAGATTGCTGCCATTGTAATGTAGAAATCAGGAGGTCATTTGGGACCCCTAATTTTTTTTCTTAATCCAACGGCTGGGGTGTTGACTCTCTATGACATATCTTGGACTTAAGCGTTATAGGCAAATGTAATAAGTTCCAAGATGGTTGCATTAATGACGTCACAGTGACATCATATAAAAATTCTCCATTGGTGGTCGATTTTTCAGTCAGATTTTTTGAAATTTTCTATTCATGCTATTTTCTCCAGAAAAAAACATAATAAATTAGGAAATAATTATTTGATGTGAATTAAAATAATTGTATGGACTTTTATGCGCAAAAAGGCAAATATGTTAAGAAAAACGTCGAAAACACAACTTTTTAGTCATAATTTATGACCTCCATTTTGAATTTACCCAGGATCTTCTGCTTGGTCAAGGGGTATTGTCGCCAAGTTCATATGTCCGTTGCTGCCATATATGCAGAACCGTGTTAGGTCCACGAACTACATTTTAAAACACATTTATTCATCTAGGTATAGGCCAGACGCATATCGAAAATGAGTCGCTACGGCCCAAATTTCACGGAGTTATGCCCCTTTTCGGATGTAATAATATCTGATTTTGTAATTTCCATATACATATGATCTATAACTAGATGAATCAGTTTCCAAAAAGTTGTCACTCTATATATACCTAACCCGGTTCTGCAGATATTGCGCTAATAAAATGACGAACGTACATGGCGACGGCAATACACCTAGGCCAGAATTGCCTCAGAGGTACAAAATTGACAATTGGAACTTTACAGCCTATGATATTGGAGTCATTTTGAGCCTATTTGCATACCTCTCTAAACAGAAGATCATGAGTAGATTCAAAATGAAGGTCATAAGGGTATGAGTAAAAAGTTTTCTCAAAATATTTGCCTTTTTGCGCATGAAAGTCCTCACAATTATTTTAATTCACATCAAATAAGCATTTTCTTATTTATTATGTAGTTTTTCTGGAGAAAATAGCATAAATAGAAAATTTAATAATCTGACTGAAAAATCGACTCTCAAGGGAGCATTTTAATATGATGTCACTGTGACGTCATTAAGGCAGCCATCTTGGAACTGATTACATTTTCCTATAACGCTTAAGTCCAAGATATGCCAAAGAAAGTTTGGTGTAAGAAAAAATTTGGGGTCCCAAATGACCTCCTGATATCTACATTACAATGGCGGCCATCTTGGAATAATTTCAAGTGGGCCTTTTGCAAATTTTAATCAGCCCATCGAGTACTATAAATATGCCAAGTTTCATGCTTTTACCTCAAAGTGCAGAATCTTTTCACCATATTGCAGTACTATTATCAATTTCAGCGGCACCGAAGTCATCGACACACAGCGAGACTCATCGTCCCTTCGCACGTTTGCTCAAACAGCTATCTCAGATCGTATGGACAGTGCTATCAGCCAAATGGCCAAGTATAATAATCAAAGAATTATTCATGACAGAGGTCAAATTCCACCAAATTTCGCTTTATGAAATATTTTTTGGGAAAATAATTTTGACAGTTTGTCAACTTGTCACGAAAATCCATTCATGAACTGGATTTTTTTTTTAGAACAATGGGTTCCCGCATATAGTTAAATTCGAAACGATTTCTCAGACACGAGTTTGAAAAATGTGCACTGCACCAGCTTTAGCGAATGCAATGCCCATTTTTACAATGGAGTGAGATCACCATTTTACCATTTTATATGAGAAATTCAAATCTTGTATATAAATTAACAAATCTGGCAGTTCTTTTTCATAATAATATCCAGCAAAAGCAGACATGAATACATCCAGAAACCCCAAAATTCCAGAGAGAAAAATGGCTTAAAAAGTCTTTCTAAGTCAATTTTGAGATTTGCAGTTAATTCAAGATTTATGTCAATTAGTTAAGTTGCCAATAATAACAAGAAGCCTGAGTTGAAGTACTTTATAACAAAAATTGTTCTGGAGAGTCAATATCTTTCCGTGATTTGTCTAGTAGCAGTATTGCCAGAATGATTCATTGATACGCAACACCAGACATATCACAAGGAAAGACCTAACATGTTTACTCTCCTCTTTTATTGTTAAGTTGGTCAACATGGTCAAGGATAAATATTGTGTGACTAATAGACCGTGAATGGCCTTTGAAAGACCTAGATCTAAGATATAACAAAAGCTGAAGATGCAGGGTTATTCCCAGTAATTAACATTTAAGGCGATATTTTCACTCTTGATGATGGCAAAATAAAGAGTCAAAATATTGAGTCAAAATTAACCGTTTTTAGGAGTTACACTACTCGTGCGTTACGTCAACTTATCAGTGGAACTCAGAGAATTTAACTTATAGATGTGTGCCCAATTTATCAGCTGAAGTTAGTGTAGTAGCAACACAGTTGAAGTTAGTGTAGTAGCAACACCAGTCTTTAGAGGTTTAACTGTTGCCAAAAATGCTCACAGAAATATCAAAGGAAAAACAGATATGACTGTTGACACATGTTGATTCCCCTTGCTATCTCCAGATCATTATCCAAACATACACTTAAGCTGGGTTAACAGTTTCTCTAGCATATCGTTGTTAAAAACTGTATAGCCTGCTCTTGGAATTCTGATATGTTTCACAATCAATCAATCAATGATCTTTATTGATTTAGGCATAATTGCCCCTCGTCATACAGTCAAAAACAGTGTGGCGGAACAGTAGCAGGTTTGAAAATTTATTGATATCTGTTAATAGGATTATCATCTTGTAACCAGACTGATAATGCATAATGTGTACATGAGAATAGTGACGACCGAAATTTGATACATAACTGCCGGGAGTGAAGGTATGCTACTCCGATGGTACCGGATAATTTGATTCACAGATGTACTAGGAGCTGCTGGTCATCATCTTCACCAGGCAGTCAGCTCTCAGCTCAGCTGGTGAGGCTAGTCAGCTAATGCATAAACTATATCCATGGTCAATTTACATGTAACAAATATCTAAATTTGTTGTGCGTCGGTGACATAGGTGCACCACACGATTCCTGAATGTGAACGTGTGTATGTCACAGATAAACTATACTTACTATGATTAATTCTTCTCCGACAACTTCTCTTGTGATGAGAACATCGATTCCTCCACCTGTCTGCTTCTCTACCATCTTTTCTCCATCCATTGTTACAATACTCTACAAAATAGGGTCTTTCAAAGATTAGGCTTACTGACCGATTCACTACATGTATTGTTGCAACACTCCATGATCGAATAGACGGGTTGTAGTGAATACTACTGATTTATTATCCCATCCCTTGTTACAGTGCATTGTTTTAGTGAACTGACCGATTCGCTCCATCCATTGGTACCATACTATACAACCAATAGAAGTGTTATAGTGATTATTCTACTGACCTATTCGCTCCATCCATTGGTACAATACTATACAACCAATAGAAGTATTTTAGTGATTACTCTAATGATCGATTCGCTCCATCCATTGGTACAATACTATACAACCAACAGACGTGTTTAGTGATCATTGACCGATTCGCTCCATCCGTTGGTACGATACTATACAAACAATAGACGTGTTTAGTGATCATTGGCCTATTCGCTCCATCCATTGGTACAATACTATACAACCAATAGCCGTGTTTTAGTGATTACTCTGCTGACCGATTCGCTCCATACATCGGTACAATACTATACAACCAATAGAAGTATTTTAGTAATTACTCTACTGACCGATTCGCTCCATCCATCGGTACAATACTATACAACCAATAGACCGTGTTTTTGTGATTACACTACTGACCGATTCGCTCCATCCATTGGTACAATACTATACAACCAATAGAAGTATTTTAGTGATTACTCTACTGACCGATTCGCTCCATCCATCGGTACAATACTACACAACAAATAGACGTGTTTTAGTGATTACTCTACTGACCGATTCGCTCCATCCATTGGTACAATACTATACAACCAATAGAAGTATTTTAGTGACTATTCTACTGACCGATTCGCTCCATCCATTGGTACAATACAACCAGTAGACGTGTTTTAGTGATTACTCTACTGACCGATTCGCTCCATCCATTGATACAATACAATACAACCAATAGACGTGTTTTAGTGAGTACTGGACTGATCGATTCTCTCCATCTATTGGTACAATACTATACAACCAATAGACGTGTTTAGTGATGACTCTACTGAACGATTCGCTCCACCCATTGATACAATACTATACAACTAATAGACGTGTTTTAGTTTTTACTCTACTGACCGATTCGCTCCATCAATTGATACAATACTATACAATCAATAGACGTGTTTTAGTGAGTACTGTACTGACCGATTCGCTACGTCCATTGATACAATACTATACAACCAATAGACGTGTTTATTGATTACTCTACTGACCGATTCGCTCCATCCATTGATACAATACTATACAACCAATAGACGTGTTTTAGTTTTCACTCTACTGACCGATTCGCTCCATCCATTGGTACAATACTATAAAACCGATAGACTGGTTTCAGTGATTAATCTCCTGACCGATTCGCTCCATCCATTGATACAATACTATACAACCAATAGACATGTTTTAGTTTTTACTCTACTGACCGATTCGCTCCATCCATTGGTACAATACTATAAAACCGCTAGACTGGTTTCAGTGATTACTCCACTGACCGATTCGCTCCATCCGTTGATACAATACTATGCAACCAATAGACGTGTTTAGTGATCATTGACCGATTCGCTCCATTCATTGGTACAATACTATACAAACACTAGGCTGGTTTTAGTGATTACTCTACTGACCGATTCGCTTCATCCATTGATACAATACTATACAAAAAATAGACTGGTTTTAGTGATTACTGACCGATTCGCTCCATCCATTGGTACAATACTATACAACCAATAGACGTGTTTTAGTGATTACTCTACTGAACGATTCTGCTCCAATCCCTTTACGGCCAATACACAACAATAGACGTGTTTTAGTGATTACTCTTTACTGACCGATTTGCTCCCATCCATTGATACAATACTATACAACCAAAAAGACCTCGTTTTAGTGATTACTCTACTGACCGGATCTGCTCCATCCATTGGTACTAAGTAATACACAACAAATAGATGTGTTTTAGTGATTACTCTATCGACCGATTCGCTCCATCCATTGGTACAATATTATACAACCAATAGACGTTTTAGTGATTACCACCCTGACCGATTCGCCCATCCATTGGTACAATACTATACAACCAAAAGACCTGTTTTAGCGATTATCTACTGACCGATTTCGCTCCATCCATTGGCACAATACTACAAACACTAGGCTGGTTTTAGTGATTACGCCGACCGGGATTCGCTTCATCCATTGGTACAATACTATACATCCAATAGACGTGTTTTATTGATTACTCTACTGACCGATTTGCTCCATCCATTGATACAATACTATACAACCAATAGCCGTGTTTTAGTTTTTACTCTACTGACCGATTCGCTCCATCCATTGGTACAATACTATAAAACCGATAGACTGGTTTCAGTGATTACTCTACTGACCGATTGGCTCCATCCATTGATACAATACTATACAAACAATAGACGTGTTTTTGTGATTACTCTACTGACCGATTCGCTCCATCCATTGGTACAATACTATACAACCAATAGAAGTATTTTAGTGATTACTCTACTGACCGATTCGCTCCATCCATCGGTACAATACTACACAACAAATAGACGTGTTTTAGTGATTACTCTACTGACCGATTCGCTCCATCCATTGGTACAATACTATACAACCAATAGAAGTATTTTAGTGACTATTCTACTGACCGATTCGCTCCATCCATTGGTACAATACAACCAGTAGACGTGTTTTAGTGATTACTCTACTGACCGATTCGCTCCATCCATTGATACAATACAATACAACCAATAGACGTGTTTTAGTGAGTACTGGACTGATCGATTCTCTCCATCTATTGGTACAATACTATACAACCAATAGACGTGTTTAGTGATGACTCTACTGAACGATTCGCTTCACCCATTGATACAATACAATACAACCAATAGACAATCCTGTGTTAAATGTGATGATTTTAATCAACGTCACAAAACATTGTTGCAGAAACTTATAAAACAGGGCTATTCCACCAAGCGCCTCCACTCAAAGTTTCTCAAATTTGGCGATACATATCGCATGCTGATAGCAAAATACGAACGTAGCGTGCAAGATCTATGGCGCTACGTTTCGTAACTTGTGTCTATTCCGCTTAACCTGGTAAGTTAAAGGCCATGAAGCCCATGTACTTCAAGATCCTCATGGTACTCATATGAACAGTCACAATCAAAGCGTGGTTGAGGTACATCATTTTAGATGACGACTCTATAACGAATATGGATTACGAATACTGATCAGCGATACGGATTTGATATTTTTTGGAACATCATGATGTCTTGCCGGCATCATTGAAAATTGTTGACCGCTTCTCTTGCAGGAAACAAGCCTATGTTTGGGAAAGTATACTTTTTGTCTTTTGAATTTGGTGCTAATACTGTTATATGGAAATGGAATAGGTCTTTGGATTATGGACGCGGATATTCTCTAATGGACGACGGCTGGATTATGAATGACGGACTAGACGCTTGTAATTAGTGAGTACTGGACTGATCGATTCTCTCCATCTATTGGTACAATACTATACAACCAATAGACGTGTTTAGTGATGACTCTACTGAACGATTCGCTTCACCCATTGATACAATACTATACAACTAATAGACGTGTTTTAGTTTTTACTCTACTGACCGATTCGCTCCATCAATTGATACAATACTATACAATCAATAGACGTGTTTTAGTGAGTACTGTACTGACCGATTCGCTACGTCCATTGATACAATACTATACAACCAATAGACGTGTTTATTGATTACTCTACTGACCGATTCGCTCCATCCATTGATACAATACTATACAACCAATAGACGTGTTTTAGTTTTCACTCTACTGACCGATTCGCTCCATCCATTGGTACAATACTATAAAACCGATAGACTGGTTTCAGTGATTAATCTCCTGACCGATTCGCTCCATCCATTGATACAATACTATACAACCAATAGACATGTTTTAGTTTTTACTCTACTGACCGATTCGCTCCATCCATTGGTACAATACTATAAAACCGCTAGACTGGTTTCAGTGATTACTCCACTGACCGATTCGCTCCATCCGTTGATACAATACTATGCAACCAATAGACGTGTTTAGTGATCATTGACCGATTCGCTCCATTCATTGGTACAATACTATACAAACACTAGGCTGGTTTTAGTGATTACTCTACTGACCGATTCGCTTCATCCATTGATACAATACTATACAAAAAATAGACTGGTTTTAGTGATTACTGACCGATTCGCTCCATCCATTGGTACAATACTATACAACCAATAGACGTGTTTTAGTGATTACTCTACTGAACGATTCGCTCCATCCCTTTATACAATAATACACAACAAATAGACGTGTTTTAGTGATTACTCTACTGACCGATTTGCTCCATCCATTGATACAATACTATACAACCAAAAGACCTGTTTTAGTGATTACTCTACTGACCGATTCGCTCCATCCATTGGTACTATACTACACAACAAATAGACGTGTTTTAGTGATTACTCTACTGACCGATTCGCTCCATCCATTGGTACAATATTATACAACCAATAGACGTGTTTTAGTGATTACTCTACTGACCGATTCGCTCCATCCATTGGTACAATACTATACAACCAAAAGACCTGTTTTAGTGATTACTCTACTGACCGATTCGCTCCATCCATTGGCACAATACTACACAAACACTAGGCTGGTTTTAGTGATTACTGACCGATTCGCTTCATCCATTGGTACAATACTATACATCCAATAGACGTGTTTTATTGATTACTCTACTGACCGATTTGCTCCATCCATTGATACAATACTATACAACCAATAGACGTGTTTTAGTTTTTACTCTACTGACCGATTCGCTCCATCCATTGGTACAATACTATAAAACCGATAGACTGGTTTCAGTGATTACTCTACTGACCGATTCGCTCCATCCATTGATACAATACTATACAAACAATAGACGTGTTTTAGTGATTACTCTACTGACCGATTCGCTACGTCCATTGATACAATACTATACAACCAATAGACGTGTTTAGTGATTACTCTACTGACCGATTCGCTCCATCCATTGATACAATACTATACAACCAAAAGACCTGTTTTAGTTTTTACCCTACTGACCGATTCGCTCCATCCATTGGTACAATACTACAAAACCGATAGACTGGTTTCAGTGATTACTCTAATGACCGATTCGCTCCATCCATTGATACAATACTATACAACCAATAGACGTGTTTTAGTTTTTACTCTACTGACCGATTCGCTCCATCTATTGGTACAATACTATACAACCGATAGACTGGTTTCAGTGATTACTCTACTGACCGATTCGCTCCATCCATTGATACAATACTATACAACCAATAGACGTGTTTAGTGATCATTGACAGATTCGCTCCATTCATTGGTACAATACTATACAAACACTAGGCTGATTTTAGTGATCACTGACCGATTCGCTTCATCCATTGGTACAATACTATACATCCAATAGACGTGTGTTAGGGATTACTCTACTGAACTATCCGCTCCATCCATTGGTACAATACTACACAACCGATAAACGTGTTTAGTGATTACTCTACTGAAAGATTCGCTCCATCCATTTTAGTGATTACTCTACTGACCGATTCGCTCCATCCATTGATACAATACTATACAACCAATAGACGTGTTTAGTAATTACTGACCGATTCGCTCCATCCATTGATACAATACTATACAACCAATAGACGTGTTTTAGTTTTTACTCTACTGACGGATTCGATCCATCCATTGGTACAATACTATAAAACCGATAGACTGGTTTCAGAGATTACTCTACTGACCGATTCGCTCCATCCATTGATACAATACTATACAACCAATAGACGTGTTTTAGTTTTTACTCTACTGACCGATTCGCTCCATCCATTGGTACAATACTATAAAACCGATAGATTGGTTTCAGTGATTACTCTACTGACCGATTCGCTCCATCCGTTGATACAATACTATATACAACCAATAGACGTGTTTAGTGATCATTGACCGATTCGCTCCATTCATTGGTACAATACTATACAACCACTAGGCTGATTTTAGTGATTACTCTACTGACCGATTCGCTTCATCCACTGATACAATACTATACAAAAAAATAGACTGGTTTTAGTGATTACTGACCGATTCGCTCCATCCATTGGCACAATATTATACAACCAATAGACGTGTTTTATTGATTACTCTACTGAACGATTTGCTCCATCCATTGATACAATACTGCACAACCAATAGACGTGTTTTCGTGATTACTCTACTGACCGATTCGCTCCATCCATTGGTACAATACTACACAACAAATATACGTGTTTTAGTGATTACTCTACTGACCGATTCGCTCCATCCATTGGTACAATACTATACAACCAATAGACCTGTTTTAGACCTGTTTTAGTGCAATACTATACATCCAATAGACGTGTTTTAGGGATTACTCTACTGACCGATCCGCTCCATCCATTGGCACAATACTATATAACCAGTAGAGGTTTTTTTAGTTATTACTCTACTGACCGATCGATTCGCTTCATCCATTGGTACAATACTATACAAACACTAGGCTGGTTTTAATGATTACTGACCGATTCGCTTCATCCATTGGTACAATACTATACATCCAATAGACGTGTTTTATTGATTACTCTACTGAACGATTCGCTCCATCCATTGATACAATACTACACAACCAATAGACGTGTTTTAGTGATTACTCTACTGATCGATTCGCTCCATCCATTGGTACAATACTATACAACCAAAAGACCTGTTTTAGTGATTACTCTACTGACCAATTCGCTCCAGCCATTGGTACAATACTACACAACAAATAGACGTGTTTTAGTGATTACTCTACTGACCGATTCGCTCCATCCATTGGTACAATACTATACAACCAATAGACGTGTTTTAGTGATTACTCTACTGACCGATTCGCTCCATCCATTGGCACAATACTACACAACAAACAGAAGTGTTTTAGGGATTACTCTGCTGACCGATTCGCTCCATCCATTGGTACAATACTATACAACCAATAGACGTGTTTTAGTTTTTACTCTACTGACCGATTCGATCCATCCATTGGTACAATACTATAAAACCGATAGACTGGTTTCAGTGATTACTCTGCTGACCGATTTGCTCCATCCATTGATACAATACTATACAACCAATAGACGTGTTTTAGTTTTTACTCTACTGACCGGTTCGCTCCATCCATTGGTACAATACTATAAAACCGATAGACTGGTTTCAGTGATTACTCTACTGACCGATTCGCTCCATCCATTGATAGAATACTATACAACCAATAGACGTCTTTTAGTGATTACTCTACTGACCGATTCGCTCCATCCATTGATACAATACTATGCAACCAATAGACGTGTTTAGTGATTACTCTACTGACCGATTTGCTCCATCCATTGATACAACACTATACAAGCAATAGACGTGTTTTAGTTTTTACTCTACTGACCGATTCGCTCCATCCATTGGTACAACACTATAAAACCGATAGACTGGTTTCAGTGATTACTCTAATGACCGATTCGCCCCATCCATTGATACAATACTATACAACCAATAGACGTGTTTTACTTTTTACTCTACTAACCGATTCGCTCCATCCATTGGTGCAATACTATACATCCAATAGACGTGTTTTAGGGATTACTGTACTGACCGATCCGCTCCATCCATTGGTACAATACTATATAACCAGTAGAGGTTTTTTAGTGATTACTCTACTAACCGATTCGCTCCATCCATTGGTGCAATACTATACATCCAATAGACGTGTTTTAGGGATTACTGTACTGACCGATCCGCTCCATCCATTGGTACAATACTATACAACCAGTAGAGGTTTTTTAGTCATTACTGTACTGACCGATCCTTTCGCTTCATCCATTGGTACAATACTATACAAACACTAGGCTGGTTTTAGTGATTACTGACCGATTCGCTTCATCCATTGGTACAATACTATACATCCAATAGACGTGTTTCAGTGATTACTCCACTGACCGACTCGCTCCATCCATTGGTACAATACTATACAAACACTAGGCTGGTTTTAGTGATTACTGACCGATTCGCTTCATCCATTGGTACAATACTATACATCCAATAGACGTGTTTCAGTGATTACTCCACTGACCGACTCGCTCCATCCATTGGTACAATACTATACAAACACTAGGCTGGTTTTAGTGATTACTGGCCGATTCGCTTCATCCATTGGTACAATACTATACAACCAATAGATGTGTTTTGAGTGATTACTCTACTGACCAATTCACCCCATCCATTGGTACAATACTATACAACCAATAGACGTGTTTCAGTGATTACTCTACCGACCGTATTCGCTCCATCCATTGGTACAATACTATACAACCAATGGACGTGTTTTGAGTGATTACTCTACTGATCGATTCGCTTCATCCATTGGTACAATACTATACAACCAATGGACGTGTTTTGAGTGATTACTCTACTGACCGATTCGCTTCATCCATTGGTACAATACTATACAACCAATAGACGTGTTTTTACTCTACTGAACGATCGATTCGCTCCATCCATTGCTACAATACTATACAAACACTAGGCTGGTTTTAGTGATCACTGACCAATCGACCCGTCCATGGTACAATACTATAATCAAATAGACATGTTTTAGTGATTAATCTACTGGTCGATTCGCCCCATCCATTGGTACAATACAATACGACCAATAGACGAGTTTTAGTGATTACTCTACTGACCGATTCGCTCTATACATTAGTACAATACTGCACAACCAAAAGACCTGTTTTATTGATTACTATTTTGGGATTACACTTTCTGAGTATAGCACAGAAATTAGTGCTGAAAATTGGTCGAGTCCTGTGCGGGATTTGGACCAGCGACCCCCAGATTAAGGCACCTAAACCACTTAGTCAACGAGCCTCCCACAAAATTAGGAGGTAGCCTGAAAGCGAACATACAGTACCCCTCTGATGACCGTAATGACACAGCTCCCATAGCTGAATACATAGGAAGATCTATTTTTTTGTCATTTACAAAGTGTCGCATAATATTATTTTCGTTATTTTAGGATTACACTTTCTGAGTATAGCACAGATATTAGTGATGATCATTGGTCGAGTCCCGTGCGGGATTCGAACCAGTGACCCCCAGAAAAAGGCATCTAATCGCCAGCTATATATGTCGGCGATATAAATCACACGGCCAACGGGCCTCTCACAAGAATAGGAAGTAGCAGACCCGTAGTTTTGAAAGCGAACATACAGTACCCCTCTGATGACCGTAATGATACAGCTCCATAGCTGAATATATAGTAAGATCTATTTTTTTGTTTTTTGTTTTTTGTTGTTGTGAAAAAAAGAAGATCTTCTTATGTATTAAGCTATAGGAGCTGTGTCATTACGGTCATCAGAGGGGTACTGTATGTTCGTTTTCAAGACTACCGGTCTGCTATAACTCCTATTTTTTTTGTGGGAGGCCCGTTGGCCGATTGATGTAGATCGCCGACATATAGCGCTGGCGATTGGGTGCCTTAATCTGGGAGCCCCTGGTTCGAATCCCGCATGGGACCAATTTTCAGCACTAGTATCTGTGCTACACTCAGAAAGTGTAATCCCAAAATAACGAAAATAACGTTAACATATGATTGACATTCTACTGATGTTGACCAAATAGGGTTACATCGCCGAAGTATAGCGGCCCACAGAGTAATATTACTCATATACCTTTCACTATGTATTATGGTGGTACATTTGGTTTAGCCTTTGAAAGAAGGGGAATTTCCATGCTTTGATTATAACTGAAGGATGGCAATGTCCAGACCCGCAATTTACAAATTGGAGCGATATGCAAGAGGTGGGGAAAATCGACGTCTGGCGACTAAAAAGCAACCTTATGAACCTACAGGAAAGCATCCCTCGGCACCTAACATTCAGACCCTAAAATACGGTGGATCCTCGGAAGTAGCCTTAGTATCTCATCTATCGCTTTTATTGTAGATGTTCATGTGGAGACTATGAGGATAGTAGACGTCTCATGGAGTAAACGCCTCAACATGGGGTAAACCTGGCGAATGCCAGAATACCCAGAAAACAGCAGAACTTGCCAGATAAATCTCCATCGATGGAGAGAAGAGCACGGGTGTTCACCTCAGGCAATATATGGGACAATAGCTTTGATTCAAAGGACTAATCTTCATTATCATATAAAAGGGTCGATATTATGGAAGCTTGGGGCGATTGATCAGATTTCTGCGGATATACTTACTGCGGATATACTTACTGCGGATATACTACTGCGGATATACTTACTGCGGATATACTTACTGCGGATATACTTACTGCGGATATACTTACTGCGGATATACTTACTGCGGATATACTTACTGCGGATATACTTACTGCGGATATACTACTGCGGATATACTTACTGCGGATATACTTACTGCGGATATACTTACTGCGGATATACTTACTGCGGATATACTTACTGCGAGAAATGGATTGTTTGGAGGATTATACTCACGTTATGAAAGTACAGTAATCCGCGGTATCACGGCAATCCTGACATTTATGACAATAACAATTCAATATTCCTCACAATACATATTAAAACGATAGCGCAAAGAGGGGATTATTATTCTCCGTACACTCAGCATTGTTATCTAGGTATTTGTATATATGGAATCCTTGGGCACATATGCAAGTAATTCCACCCTGATTTAAGCGAAATGAAAACGAGTTCCAACAGTTTTTATCCAGATCACAAAACCGAATGATGTCGGGATTTTATGTGAAAGAAAATACTTGTTAGATATACTTATTAGCTATACTAGGATAGTGTAATCCCAATATAAAGAAAATACTTGTTAGAAGATGATATACTTATTAGCTATACTAGGATAGTGTAATCCCAATATAAAGAAAATACTTGTTAGATGATGATATACTTATTAGCTATACTAGGATAGTGTAATCCCAATATAAAGAAAATGCTTGTTAGAAGATGATATACTTATTAGCTATACTAGGATAGTGTAATCCCAATATAAAGAAAATGCTTGTTAGAAGATGATATACTTATTAGCTATACTAGGATAGTGTAATCCCAATATAAAGAAAATACTGTTATAAGATCACTTTCTAAATGACAAAGAAATGACTTCGTATGTATTCAGCTATGGGACCTGTGCCATCTTTACGACCATCAGAGGGGTACTGTATGCTCGCTTTCAAGACTACCGATCCGCTACCTCCTATTTTTGTGGGAGGCCCGTTGGCCGAGTGGTTTAGATCTAATTTATACTTAATCTTCACCCAGTCTTGTTTATCTAAATCCTGTATAAATCTGTCTTTAAATATTTAGTTTTATATTACTTGGGACATTACAAGCCCTTTGGGGTTTTCATCCCGCCAGATTATAAATTTCAATTTTACTGTACATATGTTTTATCTGGTGAATAAACGAACGAACAAACAAACAAACAGTATTTGACAGACGACGATGACTCGGGGGGATCTCGTCAAGACTACATTCCGACAATGAAAAATATACTATGTATAGAGAGGTACCCCAGGTTGGATATATTTTCGGAGAGGAACATAACCAGGGGCAGTCTTTCTGATGACGGTGGAGCGATAGTGGTGCAGAACATTGCGTTCTCTATGGGAGGCACTGCAGATTTAATTGCTATTACATAAATGGACAGTACCTTCTAAGTAGCTACAGACAACTCGATGGAACTAGACGAATTCAGAACGATTTAATACATCCTGTGGGTATGTAGTATTTGAAAAGTAAGAAGTTCCATGCCCTAAATAATTTCTCGATGCCAAAATGATAGTCCAAGAGTGATTAAAAAAACCCATGTATATATCAACTAAAACTCAGTTGTTTGACAAAGAAGGAAATATGACAAAGTATTTCTGCAGTCATAATTTCGATGACGGATTCATCACTTATTAATATATAGAGCAAAGTCGATTCAAACAACTTCTTTATTGCTGTGGAGCTGACGTTTCGTTGGAGATACTTCCAACTTTTTTCAAAGCTAATTAGCTTTGAAAAAGTTGGAAGTGTCTCCAACGAAACGTCAGCTCCATAGCAATAAAGAAGTTGTTATCCATAGAATAGCATTGTGTAACATACGCCGACTTCTAAATGCCTATCAAAGAAATTAGAGGTGTATTGTTTCAGATCAACTCCACACGACAGATAACAAGCACAGACTTCACATGGACAGAACTGCTGACCATGAAACAGCAGGTAACATGAGCACTGGAAGTGCGTTTTAGCTTGAGCGTCACCATTTCCAGACTTGCATTCAGTCATAATCCGAAGCGTTGTTCCCCTCAATGAAGTATTTCCTCGCCACCGAAAGAGACGAATACATCAAGCTTGACGTCACACACGTATATTCATATAAATGCAGTTTTGGAGGGAAGCGTCGCTTGTCAACGCATAAATTGCTATAACTCAACGACGTCATCCGGCATATGCACGATTTCGTCATGCCTAAATTTGCATAGATTGCTATAAACATGATCAAATTGCTAAAGTGTCTCCATTAATTCTAGAGAACACTGAGACATTTGTTCTAATCACACAGGCATTTGTCAATTTTCTCATTGTCTTTGTTAGTTTTGTTTTTTTATTTCATTCATATTACAACACACAGATTGGTTTAAATATTATTTTATTCACCTTGAGATGAAATGGAGAGCGCATTTAACATAACTTATTATTGCGTCTTTCCCGTATAAGGAAATATATTACATCAGTCAAGTTGCAAATACAACAAATATAAGAAATAATAGAGGGATGGCTGAGCTATATAATGCGACCAAATCCACGATCAAGTTAATGAGAAGGTTTACGTTTTCACTGAAAGAAACTCGGGGTGTCATCATGATACGAGTATAATTAAGAACTAGACGAGGAAAAACCTGTCTGTACACTGAAATAACAGTAGAAGGGCAAATAGGATATATATGTAGTTTGAACTCAGAAACGTTTGGTTTACATTGACCTGTCTGGTGCATGGCCAGTCAGATTGACCGGATGGTTGAAGTACAACTAGATTATTTCCCCAGTTCAGCCTGCTGCAAGTATATATAGCTATTAAACTGTTTGCAGGTCTACTTCTGAGTACCAATACCCAGTCTATGATGATTGACTGCTTGTATAAACCAGGTTCGGTCATACAGGATATACCCATGTCTGCAATGGGTGAATAATCTGAGTTATATGATACAGCTCACCAATCCCCAGTGTACGAGTTGTCACAGCGACACAGCTCACCAATTACCAATTACCAATATACGAGTTGTCAGAGCATTTCTATCCTAGCTCTAGATTTGTATCTAATACCGCTTATGCTGGTGCTAGGGGTCGTGTGGTCATGTCATCCAAGTTGCCACATGAACAGGCACAATAAAAGCGTACCTGAGATACAACCACATATCACGAATCGTTAGATTCTTGGCATGTGCTTTAGAATAGGTTAACCAGAAGACTATACTGTGAAGTCATGTGGCTCTGTCAGTATGTCGGCATCTGTTCCCACTTCCCTTATATGTGTTGTAATCTGTTTGTTGAATACAGGTTGAATTGATTGTGTGGTTCTGTCTGACGTTTTGATCAGTCAGCTTTGGGGAAGGGCGCGATCAGGGTACATAGATATCGAAACTCGAAGTTAGTCTTGTTTCACTTGACGACAACCGCAAATTCGAAAACATAATTTATCGATTGATAACTTAAGTTTTCCGGACGAGTGTCCAAAATTAAAGAGAAACTCGAGGTTGAAAGTGAAATTCGGGTTTGTCTGTTAGATAACCTAGGTTTTCGACCGTTAACTTAGGTTATCGATTCGAAAACCTAGTTTCTCGGTTCGATATCCAGAGACAAATGTGGTTTCCGATGATGAGAAACAGAAACTCGAGGTAAGGAAAGAAAAATTCGGAGTTGTCTGGTAGATAACCTAGGTTTTCGACCGTTAACATGTATAATGTTCTCGATTCGAAAACCAGGGTTTTCTCTTTATTACCTTAAGTTATCTATAAGGTAGAAAGACAGTTATCTATAAGATAACTTCCCTTTTCTGTTCGATAACTGAGAGTTTCTGAGTATTTGGCCATTGGGCCTTCCAAGACATACAGTACACAGGTCTATAGCAAAAACCGCGCCAGAAACCTATAATAATTGAGAAAATCATGATTACCTTCACCGGGTGACCCATGAGCGAATGGTGATCAAACTCCTGACCGATCTGAAAGTTCACATCCTTGGTTTTGTCCGCCATTTCTGTTTTGATCGTCCATGTGTCACCATTTTGACATATCTCTAATGAAGGTTTGGCCTCAATTGCTTTTGCTTTCATCTCGGCAGGAACACCTGTACAGAAAGTCGAGACATAATATCTTTGAGTGACATGTAGAAACTGAAAAACTAAATCTAGAAGAATATTTTCAGAAATTAGTAAGTTTTCTTGATGCTATCTTCGATTCCTTGCACACATATATTTCCACTTGTTGTTGTTGCTCAGTACACCTCGATAACGCAAGGAGAGCCTCCCTGATACTTTTGATATTGTGTACATGAAGTAAGCCCATTTATGTATTTAATTGAAATATTGACACTCAATAGTGCAAGTTGATCCGCCAGACATCTCGTTCCGTTGTGCTCAATTTTAGCAGTCAAACATTGGGTACACGTGAAAGGAAATCCAGAACGTGGCAGAGTACTGGATTAACACAATTACAGTATGGACTGCCTCATTGTTGTTTCGGACTTTTGCAACGAAAGACAGTCACTTGTATACATAATCGTTATCTGGCAACCATTGTAGAAGCCCTAAACATCGCAACGAACCTACACACCGCAATGCGACATTAAGGGTCGACATGACGGCCCTTCATATATCGCAGGGTCGATCGTGTCGATATTTTTGCCCTCTGGGGCTTTGCGATTCAAGGGTCGACACGAAGGCCATTAACATCGGAATCATAATTGCGATACCGGGTATCGGTATCGTTACTTTTAACGTTTTCGCATTTTGACCGCACTTTTCAGAGCCCATGTGAGTGGTAACCCAGTATCCTCTTCGAACTGACGCTTGGGTTTCATTATGGCTCGGTTCGTGGGAATTCACTTCACCCTATCAATGGATCAACGTCAGAACCTCAGTCGTATTGTACATAACGAAACCTTTAATGTAGGACATCAAGCATCACAAATTTGGACCAAATGAGGCCCACATTTCCCCAAAGAAATCCCATTCGCTTTCGAAAATGCCCTCATTCTTTTACTTCTCGAATACGCATGTGCTTATCACTCGACCTTCTACACAAATGACCCATTAAACGTGAATTCAGCTCTACATGCCAATAATCACCAACATGGGCTGGTGTTGCTTCTAAGAGTGTATGTGATCCAACCGTGCGCAATCGGACCGTATCTGTGCGTTCTCTACTACTCTCCGTGTCCGGCCGTGTACAATGACATCAAAACCACACCACGGCTAGGTCACTGTATGGGTCTATAAAAACCGTACAACCTCCAAACTCGACCGAGTATGGCCCACATATACCCACTATACATCCAAGATGACCCCCCCGGGCCGCCCCCCCCCCACTCTTCCACACATGCACCCATTCCAACCCATATTCTGGGTGATCAGGGATATATTTAGGGGGGAAGGGGAGGGGAAATCAGTCCTCTTCCATCATAGGCTGCGATACACCTCAAATCACTCAGGCCAGATAGGGATATTTAAATCGACATAATTACAGCAAATAATTTGTCGAGCGATTCGGCTATTAACTCGGCACTCGCAGGGACATGTGGAAGAATGAACGTAACGCAAGATTTCTTGACACCTGTCTTGTCGTCAAATCGATGAGAGAGTGAGCCCTTGCCTGTTTTCTAAAGATATAAGTCTATCAATAAGCCAGGTTGGAATTCCAGTTCTGGCCGCCACGAGTTTTGCTGTCCCCAGGGGGGTAAAACCGACTGTTTCTCTACGCTATGAAGCATGTATTTGTCATGGAAGAAAACAGATTTCGTAGTTTGCAACATAAATCTGGTATACTTCCTCATAACACTTCAGTGTTTTATTAGGGATTTATCCAACAATATGGGCATTCTATCCCATGTTAAATATATACAGCAAGGCCTGCCATTTCACCTCTTGAGCCAACAGATCTGTAATGGTGGCATAGGCTCAGCTGGAATTCCGACCTGGCTTATCTGATGTTCCATTCTGACTAGCGGTATGGGTATAGTACATGTAAAAGTGGTACATGTAGTGCTTGTAATGTCGTTCTGGTTACTTTACAACATATGCCGTCAAGCGTCTTCCATACCATGTGGGTCCAGTGGGGCCGGCAGACATCTTTGTCACGATTAAATCACTGTCGTATTCCCAGAAGTACGGCATATTACCGCATATTCACGCCAGGCATGAAACTGAAGGGCAGGTCCACACACATACATGTTTTTCGTGAGAGCCAGCAACGGCGCTGTCTTGGGACGCTTCATTGTAGCAACGCATCGATCGAAATTTTTCTTATTTTACTTGAACTAAAATACATGTAGTCATTTACACCACCAAAACGGCGGCGTTACTAACTCTCGTGAAAAAAAAATGCATGTGCGTGAACCTGATCGTGCCCGGCACTTCTGGGATTACATGGGGCTTAATTATTCAACACGAACTGTGTACATTATGGCGACGAGTGAAAACACAAGGCCAGACATCGTCAGAAATTTGTGACAATCAACTCCTGCTCGTACAACGAGAGGCGAAGGTAGAAACTTTTGTGAACTGTTTGTTGGATGACGAAAACAGGGTGCTGACTAACCTTACGGTGACAAACTCCAGAAATCGTGGAAACCTACGAACTTGACTTGATTTGTTCTCACCCGCTCACTGCTCTGTTGACATCAGTGCAAGTTTACTGTGTTTCTGTGACAATGGCAACAAGTTTGCCGACTTTTACTAGTTTTGATGTCCACTTAGACGGTTACATTGGCCCACCTTGGACGAAATGTTTTCCTGATTTGAACGTTTGCTGATTGTACTTGACATTAAAGAAGATACACGGAAACGTGCTTAACTGCTTCACTATGCCCGAACAGATGTTGACGAGATTTTCGACACACTTTCCGACACTGGTGAGGCCAAAGACTATAAAAAAGCGTTTGAGGGATTGACTGCATATTTTACCCCGGAAGAGATCACCGCTTACGAGGTGTATAATTTCAGGCAGGTTAAACTAGGTGAAAGTGAAACTTTAGACTCGTACCACACTAAATTACGACAGCTATCCAAAACGTTTGCTTTCGCGGATATTCAAAAGAAAACTACTTCTCAAATCATACTGATCTGCCCTCACAGAAACTCAGACGTCGAGCTGTGCGTGAAAACATGTCACACACGGATGTCTTGGATGCAGGGCGTGCCCTGGAAATCAGTGAAATGCAAGCCACTCAAGTGGAAGGTGCTAACGGAAGTAAACTCTCCAAAATAAAATCGCCGAGCTACTACAGGACATCCATGGTTGTCTCAACTTGTCGAGTGACATAATTATTCTTGGAAAGAACCAATTCTAACATGATCGGAACCTTCATTCTGAGCTCCAGAGGCTCTCTGACATCGGCGGTACACTTCATCCTGAGAAGTGTATCTTCTCCACCAGCGAGATTGGAGTTTATGGACACATATTTACATATGGAGTCTCGGCAGACCAGAGCAAAATTGAAGTGATAACCAATATGGAACCACCACAGAGTGAGAGTGAAGTCAAATCACTCCTTGGTATGGCACAGTATGTGTCAAGATTCATTCCGAGTTACGCGTCCATAACCGAGCCTCTTCGACGACTGACTCGTCAAGACATCGAATGGTCAGGGGGCGCAACGGAACAGAATGCTGTCGATAAACCCAATCAATCTCTTACAAGTGCCGATGTCATGAGCTACTACGATCCGAACCAACGAACAGAGCTACTGGTAGACGATAGTCTAGTAGATTTAGGGGACAGCCTCTGTCAGAATGGCAAAGTCATCAGTTATGACAGTCGAGCGTTAAGACACAGAACAACGCTACTCGCAAACAGAGCGTGATATGCTAGCAGCAGTGTGGGGTGCAGAACAGTTCCAGTTATATCTGTTTGGTTCTTCATTCACCATCAAAGCAGATCATGAGCCACTCCTGGGAATCTTCACAAGCCATAAACCCACATCAGTTCGCCTAGAATGCTGGCGTATGAGCCTGATGCCATACACCTGCAAGCTGGTATATCAACCGGGGAAAGATGACAACAACTCACCGGACTTCATAAGGCGCCACCCACAAAAAATGTAACATCAGAAAACGTTGCCGAGGCTTATGTGCACTGCATCGTTTCCAATGCTGTCCCAAAAGCCATGACAGTTGAAGAAGTCAGAACAGAAACCAAGAAGAATGAAAAATGCCAAAACTCATCAAAGCTATCCATGCTGGTCAGTGGAGCAGCGAGTCAAATCCTGCTCTCCATACCAGGCTTCAGCCAACACTCCACAGAAACGTGAACCACTGAGAATAATCAAACTGTTACCCAGTCCATGAGAGGAAGTCGCAGAGGATTTCGCCGTGCCATTATTCTTAGGTGATTATCTTCTTGTTGTAATAGACGAATACAGAAACTGAAATTTTCACCTGCACGTCTTGGAGATCTGTGATTCCGAAACTGGACGCGATATTTGCCAGAGAAGGCATTCCACGTGTAGTCAAGTCTGATAATGGCCCGCAATTTAATGGTCAGAAGTTTAGAGACTTTGCGGAATATCTCAGATTCCAGCATCGCCGGGTAACGCTCATCTGGCCAGAAGCGAATGGCGAGGTCGAACGCTTCATGACCACACTCAACAAAAACTTCCGAGCATCAACCGTGGAGAAGCGTAACTGGGAAGAGGAACTACGCAAGTTCCTAATGCATTATCGTGCATCGCCTCATTCTTCAACACATGTATCTCCTTTCGAGGCACTGACTGGCCGTCAAATGAGAACTGTACTACCTCAAAATAATTCACGTGATCCGTCCACCCAGTCCAGTGTCCATACTAGTATTTCCGAACATCACGTCGAGAGTAAGAAAAAAATGAAGACGTATGCCGATCTAAGTGATATGTCGGTAGGTAACACCGTGCTCGTGAGACAACGAAAGAGAAATGAACTTTCTACATCATATGATCCTCACCCTACAAAATCATAAAGTCATGGTAATCATAACATAACCCGCAATTCATCGCATTTCAAACCTGTGAATGCCGATGCTATCCCTACCTATGAATAAGAGGAGGATGTCGATCTAGACATCACTGTGTCTTACACACAACATGAACCAAAATGGCCCTGTGAGCAAGCTGCTACAGGTAACCGAACCGGTATGAGTAGTTCGAGTCTTCGCTCTTGTCTGAAACCACCAGGAGAAACTCGAAAGTCCGGGAGAGAGAAGAAGTCTCCTGTCAGTTTTAAAGACTATGTTTGATAGATTGCACAAAAACATGTGCATGCCAAATGTAGGCAGACAGACTGGTGAAGTTCCGTTAATTAATGTACCCATTGTCATTTGTACCCACTGACATAAGATTTCGTTGGTTGAATAACTTGAATACTTTTCTTATAAGACATGGTCATGTGTGCTTTACTCTATGAACTTTATTCCGGTTGTGTGACACACACGTATTAAGATATTATGTCACATGTGAAATGGACATTAAGACATTATGTCACATGACGTGTTAGATATTTACTTCTTTATTTCGTATAAACAGAAATAAGTTTCACAACACAGTCACAAGTATCGATATTCCAGTTTTATTTCACTTAAAGACATTATTGGTGATGTGCCACACGAGTGCTACACGCAATAAGATACTGACTTGAAGTGTTAACGATTGTGTTAGATATTCCATTTTGCATGAACAGCTAAGACTATGTCACGTGTTCATTAGTTAACGTTCTTTCTTGTATCATTTTTAGCACGATTGTTCAATTCGAAGAAAGGGAGAGATGTAATGTCGTTCCTGTTTATGACATATGCAGTCAAGCGTCTTCTATGCCATGTGTGTTTAGTGTGCGTCGATAGACATCTTGGTCCATACTTCATGTAAGAAAGTACGAGAGAGATAGACTTCCCACTATTATAAGGCATGCCTTGTGTTTTAAAGGCCGCGTAGCACTTTGGATATTATTATTATTTAACGACAGATTGAGACGGCGGTTTGATGGCCTTCTCCTTTTCCTCGGCGGTGGAATGGAGACGATGGTTTGAACAATCTCCTCGCTTTGAAGCAATCGACTGCTTATTTTTTCATCAGCGGTGGAATGAAGACGGTGGATTGAATAGTCTTCCTTGCTTTGGAGCACTTTTTCATCAGCGGTGGAACGAAGACGGTAGTTTGCATATTATACTTTTGCTCAGCGGTAGATACGGCACTTTGGATAGTATTGTTATTTAGCGGCAGATTGAAATGGCGTTTTCATAGCATTCTCCTTTTCCACGGCGGTTGAATGGAGACGGTGGTTTTAATAGTCTCCCTTGCTTTGAAGCAATCGACTGCTTACTTTTTCATCAGCGGTGGAATGAAGACGATAGTTTGAATATTATACTTTTGCTCAGCGGTAGATACGGCACTTTGGATAGTATTATTATTTAGCGGCAGATTGAAGCGGTGGTTTGATAGCCTCCTCCTTTTCCTCAGCGGTGGAATGAAGACGGTGGTTTGAATAGTCTCCCTTGCTTTGAAGCAATCGACAGCTTAAGTTTTCATCAGCGGTGGGAATGAAGACGGTAGTTGCAATATTATACTTTTGCTCAGCGGTAGATACGGAACTTTGGTTAGTATTGTTATTTAGCGGCAGATTGAAGCGGTGGTTTGATAGCCTCCTCCTTTTCCACGGTGGTAGAATGGAGACGGTGGTTTGAATAGTCTCCATTGCTTTGAAACAATCGACTGCTTACTTTTTCATCAGCGGTGTAATGAAGACGGTAGTTTGAATATCATACTTTTGCTCAGCGGTAGATACAGAACTTTGGATAGTATTATTATTTAGCGGCAGATTGAAACGGCAGTTTGATAGCCTTCTCCTTTTTCTCAGCGGAGGAGTGTAGACGGTGGTTTCAATAGTCTCTCTTGCTTTGAAGCAATCGGCTGCTATTTGGGACCGCTCGATACAGGAGCTGATAGAAAATCAGTACGCCAGCGCGCTTCGTCTGATGTAAGTCCGCAAACTTAGTGCACATATATCTGGTCCATAATTCATGTAGGGGACTCCGCGATAGCGAACACCATTTATTTATTTAGATACATAACACTTATCAGAAATATGGGGTCAGTGGTGGGGGTTATATTAGAGAAAGGATTTGTATGTAGGCTTATGTTTTTCCGAACTTTCAATTTTAAACAGCGGCGTTGCGGTCTTGGTAGTTTGCAGATTGGCAATTTCTACCTATACAGCTACTTTGCGGCATTGCTCCAACAGAATAAATTTTCTTTGTAAATATGGCAAGAACGGGTTATAACTCTTGGTTTGATATGTTGTGTTTGGATATTTCAGTTGTCGATCTCTATACAGCGGACTTGCGCTGATACAAGTCGGAGGTCACATGTTCTCGACAACGGATATTGCAATAACTTCTTCATCAGATATGGATATTTTGAAAATTATTACAAAGAGCACATGTCTGGTAATTCCACAGTGCTGTTGAAAAGAAATTTTGAGGAAATGTTTTTGTCAAAAGTAAGATCTTGTATATTAGCTAACACAAAAATTTTACAAATTTCACAACCATGTTAAAAACGTCTTATTCAAATATAGAAAATAGCATACTGTTGCACCAAAATAGCCCGTATTATATGAACCTTAGGGCAGATTTCACGATAACCTAGTCCATTTCTCCGTCAAGTTCTCCGTCCAGTCAAAAAATTATTTTAGTAACTTAAAAAATTTAAAACTAACTCTTTATCACGTAGGCATACATGTGTACCCGAATGACAAAGTAGTGTTAGGGAGGATTGTATGTGAAGACGAGTGTCAAAGCGGTGTTAGGGAGAAATGTACGTGTAGTCGAGTGTCAAAGTGGTGTTAGTGAGGACTGTACCTGAAGTCGAGTGTCAAAGTGGGTTTAGGACTTAGGATTAGGTAACTTTCATAACTATCATGTTCAGGTTCATTTCAGCTATAAAAAATTATTTCTCCACCAAAGCCTACCTGTAGTTGTTTGTCAAATCGGGATTAGGGAGGAATGTACGTGAAGTCGAGGGTCAAAGCGGTGTTAGGGACGAATGTACGTGAATTCGAGTGTCAAAGCGGTGTTCTTTCAGCCCTGTTGACGAGGCCCTTCAGGAGGTAAAAGCATTTTGGGAAAGATATTGCGCCACTATTTCTAAAAATAGTCTTACGGAGGAACTTGATGCTACAGGTCACATACCGTACAGACATGTATCCACATGGGATTTTTCGACTCTCTATACTACAATCCCTCATCAGGACCTTATTGACCGTCTAAGTTCATTAATAGTATGTGTGTTCAAGAAAACTGATCGTATTTATATTAATCTCGGAAGCCATAAAGCATTCTTTAGCTCTACTACATACAAGATATATCATTCATGGGATGTTTCTTTGTTTATAGAGTTGCTTGAATTTCTCATTAAAAATATCTATGTGAAATTTGGCAACACAATATATCAACAGCATATAGGTATTCCAATGGATACTAATTGCGCACCCCTGTTGGCTGACCTGTATCTGTTCTCTTATGAATATGACTATATGCAGGCGCTTTCAAAAAACCGATCCATTCAAAGCCCTTTCCTTCTCATTCACCAAACGCTATATAGACGATCTTCTCGCTGTGGATGATCGCTATATAAATGACGCAGTGAAGGATATATATCCACCTTCACTGGATTTGAAGGAAACTACAGACAGCCCTTCAGGCACATCATAATTAGATCTATATCTCTACAAAAATGAAACGGGCATTCTCTCTCGTTGACTTTATGACAAAAGAGATGATTACAATTTCGACTATCGTAAACTATCCCTTTCTGGACAGTAATATTCCAGTGGGACCTGCAAATGGCGTATACATATCTCGCCTAGTAGCATTTGCTAGATCCTGTGTTAATTGTGGCGATTTCAATCAACGTCACAAAACATTGTTGCAGAAACTTATAAAACAGGGCTATTCCTCCAAGCGCCTCCAAGTTTCTCAATTTGGCGATACATATCGCATGCTGATAGCAATATACGAATGTAGCGTGCAAGATCTATGGCGTTACGTTTCGTAATTTGTGTATAATTCCGCTTAACCCGGGGCTAGGGGCCGTATGAACCCATGTACTTCAAGATCCTCATGGTGCTCATATGAACAGTCACAATCAAAGCGTGACTGAGATACATCATTCTCTAGATAACGACTTTACAACGATTATTATGGATTAAGAATACTGATCAGCGATACGGATTTTATATTTTGGAACATCATGATGTCTTGTCGGCATCATTGAAAACTGTTGACCGCTTCTCTCTTGCAGGAAACTAGCCTATGTTTATGTATACTATGATTGTCTTTTTTGAATTTGGTGCTAATGCTGTTGTATGGATATGGAATAGGTCTTTGGATTATGGACGCGGATATTCTTTAATGGACGACGGCTGAATTATGAATGACGGACTAGACGCTTGTATTTTAGGGAGAAGTGTATGTCAAGTTGACTGTCAAAGTGGAGTTAGGGATGAATGTACGTAAAGTTGAGTGTCAAAGCGGCGTTAGGAAGGAATGTATGTGAAGTCGAGTATCAAAACGGTGTTAGGGAGGAATGTACGTGCAGTCGATTGACAAAGCAGGGTTAGGGAGAAATGTTCGCAAATTCGATTGTCAAAGCCGTGTTAGGGAGGAATGTATGTGAAGTTGAGTGTCAAAACAGTTAGGGAGGAATGTACGTGAAGTCGAGTGTCAAAACAGGGTTATGAAGGAATGTTCGTGAAGTCGAGTGTCAAAGCGGTGTTAGGGAGGAATTTACATGAAGTCGAGTGTCAAAGCGGTGTTAGGGAGGAACGTACGTGTAGCCGAGTGTCAAAGCGGTGTTAGGTACATGTAGGTATGTACGTGAAGACAAGTGTCAAAGTATCATATTCAAAGTGCCGTCTTCAATCCACCGCGGTAGAAAAGTATGGTCTGTAAAGTACCGTCTCCAATCTAGTGCTGGGGAAAAGTATAATATCCAAAGTGCCGTCTTCAATCCATCGCTGTAGAAAAGTACAGTCTCTAAAGTACCGTCTCCAATTTACCGCAGCAGCAAAGTATGCATGCAAAGTTCCGTCTTCAATCCACCGCTGTGCAAAAGTATGGTCTCCAAAGTACCGTCTCAAATCTACTGCTGACGAAAAGTATAATATCCAAAGTGCCGTCTTCAATCCATCGCTGAAGACAAGTATGATCTCCAAAGTACCGTCTCCAATCTGCTGCTTGGGAAAAGTATAATACCAGACTATTCAAATCACCGTCTCCATTCCACCGCCGAGGAAAAGGAGAATGCTATCAAACCGCCGTCTCGATCTGCCGCTAAATAATAAAACTACCCAAAGTGCCGTATCTACCACTGAGCAAAAGTATAATATTCAAACTACCATATTCATTGAACCGCTGATGAGAAAATGCTTCTAAGCAAGGGAGACTATTCAAACCACCGTCTCCATTCCACCGCTGAGGAAAAGGAGGAGTCTATCAACCCGCCGTCTCAATCTGCAGCTAAATAATCACACTATCCGAAGTGCCGTATCTACCGCTGAGCAAAAGTATAATATAAAAACCACCGTCTCCATTCTACCTCTGAGGAAAAGGAGAAGGCTATCAAACCGCCGTCCCAATCTGCCGCTAAATAAAAATACTATCCAAAGTGCCGTATCTACCGCTGAGCAAAAGTATAATATTCAAACCACCGTCTTCATTTCAAAGCTGATGAGAAAATGCTTCTAAGCAAGGGAGACTATTCAAACCACCGTCTCCATTCCACCGCTGAGGAAAAGGAGGAGGCTATCAAACCGCCGTCTCAATCTGCATCTAAATAATAACACTAGCCAAATTGCCGTATCTACCGCTGAGCAAAAAATATAATATTCAAACTACCGTCTTCATTTCACTGCTGATGAAAAAGTAAGCAGTCTATATTCTTGATAACCTGTACACAAATGATGATCTCCAAACAGCCGTCTCCAATCCTCCTCAGCTCATGGATCAAGTGGTCCCAAATAGCACTCGATTAATTAAAGCAAGGGAGACTATTCAACCACCACCATCTGCATTCCACCGATGAGGAAAAGGAGGCTATCAATCTGCCGCTAAATAATATCACTATCCAAAGTGCCGTATCTACCGCTTAGCAAAAGTCTAATATTGAAACTACCGTCTTCATTTCTGATACTTCAGTCTACCGCTGTGACAAAGTATTATACCCAAAGTGCCGTCTTCAATCCACTGCTGTAGAAAAGTATGGTCCCAGACATTTCTCGTGATCGCTTACATGAAGTATCGACTAATATCTTTGTTAGTCAGTCACGAATAAATTCAACACGAACAGTCTTTCGTTTTGTACAAGGCTAGACACCATAGTGCTGACATACAGCAGTCAATATTGTCCATTAAAAATTTATATGTGCATAATCGAAAGATCCTGTTCACACGACACTACGGTATATATGTACCTGTATCAAAGTCAAAGCTGATATGAAATACAAAATATACATTTATATGAAAATAAACAAACAAATCTCCTTCTTGATTTCTACATCATTATATTTCGAATGCAGTTTCGAACTCAATGTTCTTTCACATCTAATAAAGCCTGATTCTCATTCAGTATCTTGTAAAATGGGGGAAACTTTAAATGAAGAGTTCATTTGTAAAGCACAGTTTCTAATATACTGCTTACAGGAAAATAACTTAAGTTCTCATTATTAATTTGTTGCCGATGAACAGTTAGTCGGGATCTCAAGTCTGTGGTTTGACCAATATATTGGTCTCCACAACCCTGACACACCAATACATATACAACATATTTACTGTCACATGACATGTTGTATTTCACCTCAAATACAGAATGTTTGCCTTTGAATTTAATGCAGGGTCCCTCTTGTATGTGAATGCACGCACCACATTTCGACCAGTTACATTTTTAAACCCAGGCAATTGTTTGGGACTCTGAAAATCGAGCCTTAGTGAGAATATTCGAGTTAGGTGCGCAATTGGCTTTTTCCTTGATATTTTTCATTCTCCCCTATCTCTTAACATGGTGCTAAATAGCACTGGTGACAATATAGTGCAGATATTTTGCTAATCTTTGATGCCGGGATTTGAAGGCAATATAATTCTTCTGATTATCATCTAAATTGCATAGATTCGCACTGCATGGTAAGGTAATATATCGTCTATTTAGCGTAGATTCGCAAATCGATTTGTCATTCACTTTATTGTCACTTCAGGCAGAGTTAATATATTGTCTATTTAGCGTAGATTCGAAAATGTGTTTAACTTCGGCGAGATTGCAGAAAAGACAATATATTGTCTAATTAGCACTTTGATAATCTCATCTAAATTGCATAGATTCGCACTTCATGAAGAGTTAATATGTTGTCTATTCAGCGTAGATTCGCAAATCTGTTTTACCTCGGCGAGACTGCAGGGGAGGCAATATATTGTCTAATTAGCACTTTGATAATCTTATCTAAATTGCATAGATTCGCACGCCAGGGAGAGTTAATATATTGTCTATTTAGCGTAGATTCGCAAATCTGTTTTACCTTGGCGAGACTGCAGGGGAGACAATATATTGTCTAATTAGCACTTTGATAATCTCATCTAAATTGCATAGATTCGCACTTCATGGAAAGTTAATATATTGTCTATTTAGCGTAGATTCGCAAATGTGTTTACCTCGTCGAGATTGCAGAGAAGACAATATATTGTCTAATTAGCACTTTGATAATCTCATCTAAATTGCATAGATTCGCACTTCACGGAGAGTTAATATATTGTCTATTTAGCGTAGATTCGCAAATGTGTTTACCTCGTCGAGATGGCAGAGAAGACAATATATTGTCTAATTAGCATTTTGATAATTTCATCTAAATTGCATAGATTCGCACTTCATGAAGAGTTAATATATTGTCTATTTAGCGTAGATTCGCAAATCTGTTTTACCTCGGGGAGACTGCAGGGGAGGCAATATATTGTCTAATTAGCACTTTGATAATCTCATCTAAATTGCATAGATTCGCACTTCACAAATACTTAATATATTATCTAACTAGCGTAGATTCGCAAATGTGTTTAACTTCGGCGAGATTTCAGAGAAGACAATATATTGTCTAATTAGCACTTTGATAATCTCATCTAAATTGCATAGATTCGCACTTCAGGGAAAGTTAATATATTGTCTATTTAGCGTAGATTCGCAAATCTGTTTTACCTCGGGGAGACTGCAGGGGAGGCAATATATTGTCTAATTAGCACTTTGATAATCTCATCTAAATTGCATAGATTCGCACTTCACGGAGAGTTAATATATTGTCTATTTAGCGTAGATTCGCAAATGTGTTTTACCTCGTCGAGATTGCAGAGAAGACAATATATTGTCTAATTAGCACTTTGATAATCTCATCTAAATTGCATAGATTCGCACTTCAGGGAGAGTTAATATATTGTCTATTTAGCGTAGATTCTCAAACCGATTTTAACTTGGTGACTTTCGACCAGAAGCAATATATTGTCTAATTAGCAGTTCTGATAATCTCATATAATCTCATTCGCACTTCCATGAGAATTAATATATTTTCTATTTAGCGTAGATTCGCAAATACATTTTATTCGTACACCTTTTTGTTGGATTGGAGGCAATATAATGTCTAATTAGAGCATTGATAATGTCATGTAAATTGCATATATTCGCAATTCAAGAAGACTTAATATATTTCCTATTTAACATATATATTCGCAAAGCGGTTTAACCTTATCGATCATGCTTCATTCTCCATTGTTAAACCCAGAAATCATATGTTGTTAATATAACGACAATATTATCTATGCAGCAGTAAATCCTTAACAACTAAATTGAATGTGAATATCGTTTCTTTGTTGAACCTAGAAATGCCATATTTATATAATCACTATAAAATCATCATGTGAACAGTTCTCGTGAGAACCAAATGGTATTTGACACTAGGGGTTGCGTTCAAATAAAAAAAAGGATAAAAGGATGACAATAATTTGATGATATTCCGTGCAGCTTTTTAGTAACTATCTCCTTGAAAAAATAACTATAGTCATCTGTGAGTGCATCCAAGGGGTGGTTTTGAAACTTGAAGCGCTATCGCGACAGACGGTGAGCGGCCTTTCGGACTTACAGAAATGGTAATGGCAATGTCGCTCATGACAACAATGCTTCACCATTGATTGTTGAACCTAGAAAAGGCATACTGTTACCATAAGAACAATACTAATAAAGGGCGTTAATCACGAAGGCTAAAAACCTGGACTCTCCCTGGTATAGTGTTTAACCATAATATTTGCTCGATGCTATAACCAATGCTACATTCTTATATCTTGTATGATTTATCACACATCATTCGCATTGACATTTTCTTCCTCCGGTAGTGGCGCTATAGTCGTCTCTTTGTCTCTTCAATGGGTGGTATTGGGGCCCATCGACATTATTAACAAAAGAAGCTGCTTCACCGAAGAATCAGAACGGCCGTATGTTATTCACAAGTACGTTCACTTCAGCTTGACAAGTCACTAAACTGGTGTTGTTACTTGTAATGAAACACTCTTGTCGATTTACAGTGATACATACAAAAATATTGTGTACAGGATACAACAGTTGTTATCCATAAAATAGCCTTGTGTTATATACGGTATCAGGACATCTCGTCCCGCGATATTCCGGCATGCGACATTTCGGTAAAGCGACATTTCGGCACGCGACTTTGAAATGGGAAATGTCGCGTGCCGCAATGCCGTTCTCTTCACTTTGTGCCGAAATGTTGCATGCCGAAATGTCGCGGATTCGTTACATATTCGACTTCTTACTGGAGATCTGTCCCTTGAGGAGAGACTAGGAATGTTTGTTTCTTCCTTTTTCTTGATTCCCAGAAATTGAAATAGGATAATATCTATTATGTGCTATCGACAATGTACAAAGAAAGATAAAACCTGGCATGGAAATATTCAAAGCATAGTTTATTAGGCCGACACTCATATAATTTGGGTTTCGATAGAAAAAACTCGGTAAAACAAAACCCCGCTGCAACTGATATTTTCGCTCATGGTCGCATATCCTTTATTTCTTGTCGAAAGACGCATTTCTCTGTTTGATGATATACCAGAGAAAAAAAGATAAATCTGTATCCGGTCATTCTGCTGACGTTATGTTTAAACTGGTCAAGTCATTTGAATGACTGTTCGGCATATTGAGTGGTCGCTGATAGGGACTTCCCTTGGTGTTCGACCATTCACCAAATTGCCAAAACCTCCACCAGTTTGGTCGTACACAGAAAACACGTGACTTTGAATATTACGAAATATTCTTGAATGTATGCTAATTTGACAATATATTTGCTCTGCTCTGAAAACTCAGTAGCGCTTGAATGTAGACCAAATGATCTGCGAATGTACTCCAAATAACTTTAGTCTCGTCTGGGTGGAATCACGTGCAATTATCGAAGTGCTATATGGCAAAGATATTGTGATGGCGACGAGATAAAATCACCATGCGAATCTACGCTAATTGTGAATTCGGTGAATCGTGAACATAATAGAAATTACATGGAAATGATATACCAATCTACTTTTAATTAAGTCTGGGCGGCGTGGGAATCTGTGCAATTTAAATTCAATTATCAGAGTGCTATTTAGACAATATATTGTGAAGCCGGCGTGTAAAATTGAATCTGCGAATCTACGCGACAATATATTAAGTATCCACGAGGTGCGAATCGATGCAATTTAGATGCGATTATCAATGTGCTAATTAGACAATATATTGTTTCTTTCTGAGGAACAAGAGCTCCAAGTCCCAGCTTCGCACATATGTATATAGTCTACATTTTATGCAAATCATTCGTGTAATTCAAAACGGAAAACGCCGACATTCTCAGTATGAGCAAACTGTGAAGAATGGAATGTGCTCGCGTAAAGCTTTGTCTTGATGACATTTTAAGGAAAGAGCTATTCAGCGTTTGACGTCATGTTACGTCACAGGTTATGTTGACTTTGGACCATGGAAGATGAGCGTTATCCGCTTTAATAAGTATCGGCGACCTCACTGGGGTATAACTTGTCATTGACGTCACGGACATGTCGAACGATATTCACACTCACCCGAATCAGTTGGTATACCTCGTGTGAGGGACTCGAACATTGTCGATCATTCAGCAAGTTTACTCTGCTGCATAATCTGGTAGTGGAAAAAAATTCTCATTCAACATTTACGTTCAGTTGAATCGATCCAGGGGGGATATTGCGGTCGGTGGATTTGTCTGGGGGAAACAGAATATATTGTATAATTAGCATCTCGTTCTAAATAGCGAAGTATCCTAGAAAATATCTGCAAATTAGCAGCTTTGCTAATTAGATTCTAAATAGATGCGAGAGAATATAAGCCAATCGCGCACCTTAATGGAATATTCTGGATAGTTTGGAGCTTGTCTTTTGCTATTGATAATACTTGAATTAGAGACGATATCTTTCATTCTCGGGCTGTTGTTCTGGATGGGCAACGTGTTTAGCACTATTGGGAAAATGTTGTTATTATTGGGGTTGTGTGTCGTATCTAGAGGTATAATGTTTCCATTTGTGGATTTTTTTCGAAGGCTCTCTAAGTTCACTGATTGGCTGGGCAGATGCTTTCCTTATTCCCTTGTCAATCAAGCCCTCGGGACATCCTCGTGAGAGCAAGGATGATTTTAGTTCAGCTATTCGTACCATACGAATTTCGGGATCAGAAACGATGGTACAGATTCGGCGAGCCAGGATGTAAGGAATATTTTCCCTGGTGTGTCTCGGGTAATTGGAGCGGAAGTGGAGATACAGTTGTGTATCTGTTGGTTTTCTGTAAATATCAGTAGTTATGGTACTTTCAGATTTTAGAATAAGGATGTCTAAAAATGGAATACTCTGATCGCTTGTTTCCATAGTGAATGAGATCTGAGGGTGAAGTGAATTTAGAATTCCGTGTAACGCCTCGAGTGATCCATTGTCAGAGGGCTAGAATATGAAGCAGTCATCGAGATATCTCCTCCATTTATCTCTAAATATTTGGCCGAAGACTTCTCCATAAGTTGTGCTGATCCTTTCATATAGGCTTAAATCTAAGTAACCCATAACTAAGGTGGCGTATACTGGAGCCATTTTGGTTCCCATGGCGGTATCAAGAATTTGCATGTAAAATCTGTCATTAAAACAAAAAGAATTATTGTTTAATATGAATCTTACGCTATCGTTCATTTATACGTATATGTACATGTAAATTGTCTGCAAATTTTTAGACCTGTACATGTGATCGTAGTTTATTCGGTTAAACAGATGTTGAGGCAATCACCCCTGTCGCCAGTCCATGCGCACACCAACGCAAGTGACATCATGAAGTATAAAAACCGTATCCGTAGAACTTTTCGATCAATTCTCAGTACTGTTATATGGCGGTTGGCCATAGCGATGAAAAGCTGATATGAACAAGCATATGAAAGTAGTTCGCCCATATGCAAAACTGAGGAACCAGTTCGATGGAAATTAAAGTGAACCATCTGTGCGTGGATGTTTCCGAAAACGTCATAGCCATGCTGTAAAGGTCAGCTTCCGCTATTGGGAACATGCAGGGACACAAGTGGAGAAACGGAGCATGCGCCGTGGTGACATTGGTGTTGAGGTGCTTATAAACAATGAGTCAGAGGATAAATATATTCCTTCAAATCCAAGAGAATTAAGTAAAGGGGTAATTACACTACATATTTAAAATACTTGCATATATGTCACTACACGCACGTAGCTATCTTAATTGTTGTTGTTTTTTTCAGCGCCACGAGAAAATGACTTCAGTTTTGTTGCGTGTTGGAAATCAATTAATGTTTTCATGCATATTTCAAATAAAAATATCTCTAGCTTTTAGAGATATAGTTATAGAATGATGTCCTCAGAAGCAGGTATAGCCCTGGAATTTATCCGAGAATATGGTATACATTATAATAAATGCTATTTCGATGTAATGTCACAGACTATATGGAAATAAACATTGAAAGAGTTTTGCTTGAAGGGGTCAAATTTGAGATATACTGGAAATTCGCTACTAATCTGAATATCGGTATGACAAAAAAAATAAATAAAAAAAAATAAATAAAAACAAAAACGAAAAAAAGATAAAGGGCTTCAATATACGCCTGCATATCTGGAATTACACTTGTCCAAATTTCAATGTTTAATGGCCTTGGTCTCAATTGGTAGCTAGAAATCCAGAGAAAGTTATAAGATTTTGTGCTTAGGTGATCTTGAAACAGAGCCGAAAGCTCACATATTCCACGCTCAAATCGACAATGGTCAAACACAAGAAAATTTAGATTTTCCTTCAAATAGATTCCATTCAGGTGAGAAAAATTTTCATGAAGGAAGAGAAAAGTGAAGGAAATGATGAAGTGAACCTTTGTTCTTAAGTTAATAAACAGATATAAAGTTCATAAAGGACCCCTCTCTCAGTAAATGCGTGGTTTTTATTTCACAAAAGTTTTAACTGAATGTATCTGTTTCATATATGTATCAAATAGGGGAGACAACTCCACAGAACAAATGCCATATACCTGAAGGGGAGAAAACTCTGAACAGTCCAACCTAATAATAAAGTCAGCTAAACTGGTTTTGTACCAATTCATACCTTGGAACTAGAGATATCGCAGGGAAAACAAATGTTGATGGATGGATTGATGGAAAGAACTCACCATCGCATTATACGAACTCGTCTTCGATGGGGTCATAAAAAATGTGACTTTCAATGGTTTCCTAATTTTTGGGTCACAGTGACCTTGACCTTTGATCTTGACCTAAATTTTAGTACATGACACACCCTGTTCCATTAATGTATCTACGGACAGAAAAAATCATGATTTTTAACAATTTCATGATTTTGGGGTTACAGTGACTCTGACCTTTGACCTTGGCCTACATTTTGGTATGCGACACATTTTTCCCCCTATTGAATTCACTCACAAATAATTCCAATAATTTCAATAATTTCTTGATTTTAGGACAGTGACCATTGACCTCTGACCTTAACCTACATTTGGTATGCGAAAAATCGTCCCCCCCCCCTAGGGTATCCACTCTCCAAAAATTGCAACTGTAGATAGATACCTGTCAATGATCAATAATTTTCTAATATTTAGGCCGCAGTGGCCTTTGATCAATGATCTCATTGATGGTACGAAATACGTCGTCTCCGCCTAGTGTATCCACTCACAATAAATTGCAACCGTGGATTGAAAACTGTCATAGACACGACCGGACACGAAAGATTCAATGATTTCCTGATTTTCAGGTCAGTGACATTTGGTCTCCGACCTCGACCTCCATTTTGGTACGCGACACATCGTCCACTCACAAAAAATTGGAATTCTAGATTTTACACTGTCCCAGATATTGACCGGACATGAATGGACGGACAGACAGACAGACAGACAAAAACCGCCATCACATAATATGTCCGCCTTTTTGGCGGGCATATGCAAATGAGTGACACGACATATGTTTTGATTTACTCGCGTACGCGAACCGCTTAATAAAACTGATAAAAAAGCGTCTGAGTCCATTAGGGAAGTATAATATTCACTCAATACTTTTTAAAATTCTTCAAAATTAGTTTGATGTTGAGAAAGTTATGACCAAACCCGTGTTTTGTGCAGACGGCTGTAAGCCATTGCACTAGACGTCATGCTCGATTGAGTCGACCTTGAAAACAAATCTAAGCCTGGTGTGTATTTCAAAGAATAGTACAGTCTCTAAGTTTCTCGAATCAAATCATTTTCTCCAGCAGATTGTCGGTTTTGCTTTTCATTCCTGTTGCAAGAAACCCAATCGTTGATCCAAATTAATTTGTGTGGAAGTTAAATTCTTCATTCGACCTACTGTAACAACTTTTATAGAATCAATAGGCTATATAACATGAAAAAAAAACAGGTCCGCTTATGAAATGAGTAGTGTAAAATTGGGCCTCTCAAGATATGACCAATGATCAGGATCAGCGACGTCATCATGGCCAGGGGTGAAATGAGGAGGCCCTGGATGGATGAAATGGGCAAACCCAGGTGATATGAGAAGGCCATGGGTAAAATGAAGAGGTGGTTCAGTTCGAATCATGATCATGAGAGATTCAGGTTGAAGAGCTCGACCAATCAAAATGAAGTATGAAACTACCCTGTTTTATCACGTAATTAATGTGAAAGAATCGTCGACTGTGTTTGATCACTCGGCAGTTTAATGTATAGAGAGAATGATATCATAAGCATTACATGTCAATCACTACACTAGTACAGATGTACTCTATTTTGACTTTTTGGAAATTACATCACCGATGCATACATTAGCTATATCATATTGGGGCTGTCTTATTCGAGGAAATAAAGGCAAAAGACAATTAGTAATGTACAGCAACGACGTCATGATGACGTCATCAAGTCAGCAGTACACGTACTATTCAAATATATGTAAGAGTCAAACCATAAACATTATGAACTTAGGAAGAAAAGGGAAGCATCTCTATTGATGCCCATATAAGAAATATACTAAAAAACAAGGAGAGAGAGAGAAGAAATAGAAATATATATAGTGTAATTCAAGTTCATTAAATATATAATGGAATGAGGAGGATTGACTGGTTGGATGATGGAGGAAGGGCTGAATAGAGGGAGGAATGAATGGGGGGGGGGGGGAGAGGGAGGCATATTCATACTTTATGTTGAAATGTTTACCAATTGATCCATAAAACTTGGACTACAATATATATTGTTTTCTTTTTATCGCTGGTATATTCCTTATAAGGGTCTTCTTTATTTTATCAAGCGAATTTCTACGTTCTCCTTCTAACTGGGAACGTAGAAATTGACTGGACAAAATAAAGATGTATATGGGTATGAATACAGATGCTTCCCTTTTCTCCCTAAGTTCATAATGTTTATGGTTTGACTCTTGAATATAATTCAATAGTGGAATAAAATACGTGTACTTTCGATTTGTTGACGTCATCATGATCTCGTTGGAGTACAATGCTAATTGTCTTTAGTCTTAATTCACTTGAATAAGATAGCCTCAATAGGCCATAGGTAAGTTATGCTTACGTGTTGCAGAGATAACCAAATGCAGCCCATGCATATTAATTGTATTAACTTGAAGACCAGACGCTAAGTTGTCAGTTAGATGGTTGTTTTTTTCAAAGCAGCCATTCAAGCACTCAGAGATGCAAACACGAGCTGTTGAATGTGCCACAGATACACCACTGATCACCGGGAACAGAGCCACTGTAATCTAACATCAGGGACTATTAAAGTTAGTTCGATGAAGACACACCTTCACGTTTTGAAGTAATCTCATATTCCTACGTTGCACAGGTGTGTGAGTAAAATAAAATTCATGTATACGACTTGTATTACGCTCATTTCATCCGCGTACGACCTACGTCCCTCATTCTGAAATAAGTTCTACGCGGAATACATGAGTTTATGCGCGTATATACCCATTCAAGAAGAATATCAGCATTGCAAAACAAAAGCAACTCGATCGATTTAATTTCTATCCTACGAAATAGTGCGGTTATAAGGAGACATTCTTACCGACAGCATCCATGAACGCATCCAGGTTTTCATAGCTCTTGTATGCCCACTTTCCCAGAAAAGATGCCATTTTAGAGCGCGTATGGTTATGTTGACGTATCGACACTGCAAATTGATCGAGTAAGCGGGTTATAATACAGGCTTATACATGTGACTCACGCTGAAACCTTTGAACTGATCAACCTCGGTGTGCTGACGATCTCAGTAGGGCCTACCGCTAACAGCTTTCAACGACTGCCATCTGATATTATTTTATCATATCTGCACGAATTAGTCCTCGGGTCATTGTCATTGTTTGGTGCACTATATTCCCTATTCTCATTACATCATTTGTAATCCCGCTACCCGCAAATAACTCCAGGTTATAAACTTTAATATTGTGTTAGTATATTTTGTACAAAGGCCCATCTATGTTTAGATGGGTAAATGGCCCCAGAACAGGTGCGGTAGAATTGCTAAAAATAAAATATTACATATACAAGAAATTGTTCAGTTGGTTTGAAATACAAAATTATATCGTATACTCAGAAAAAAGTTTCAAGGCACTGAGTCTCATCATTCTCGAAAAACAGGGTCGTGAAGTAGTTCATTCGTGCAAAATCGCCAATTTTGAGGCGAAAACACCTCACATTTCTTTCTATAAATACATGAAGATAAACGATAACCAGAACCAGCTTGATACAGCATACTCGCTGTTCCAATATGTAGTCGTAAACCAAATCTGGTTCTGGTTATCGTTTATCGCCACCTCAGAATCAATTATTTTGCACGAATGCACTACTTTACGACCCTGTTACTCGAGAATGATGAGACTCAGTGCCTTGAAATTAATAATATTGTACTTCGTGCCAATTGAACAATTTCTTGTAGTAGAAGTATTTTATTTTGGCACTTCTGCATTGCACCTGACCTGAAGCCATTTACCAATCTAAAGATACAAGGTCTAAATGCGGACGGCACGATATACACGTGTATGAGCAGAAAGCTAGTACACACACGTTTTCAAGAAAACACATACATGCGTAAGTAGTATATAAAAACCCGAAATGGTCACATTTTGCCGAGGGAGGTAACTCTTGATTCCGACAGGGGGCGCCACCACCTCAATGTTATGGATTGCATCAGCATTGGCTGGGTGCCAATTTTGACCACTATAGGTCCGGCAACATTTGATCTTGTATTCTTCCGCGGTAATGCGGTCTGACGGTGATGCGGTCGCGGGAAAAAGCTTCCGCGGAGAGAAAGTAGCCCCCAGAGATCCACCGGGATGGGTGTGACGTGGAACTGACGTCATTCCACGCATGCGCAGTAGACAAAGTGTATGGAAATAGACGTTTTGGGGTCTACGTGGGTCTATGTGTTGTAATTTATTCCTGTATATGGCGAGATTCTGCTGGTGGACGTTTCGTCCCCGAGGCCCGCCCCCTGTACAGACCTTTTGGTCTTTGCTATATGTTGGCATTTGTGGGAAGTTGATGCTTGGTCGACATCGGGCCTTACAGACTAGTCTTTTGTGCTAAATGCCGCCATTTACATCTGACGACGATACAGTTCACCAATCTCCAATGTACGAGTTGTCACAGCGAAACAGCTCACCAATTACCAGTATACGAGTTGTCAGAGCATTTCCATCATAGCTCTCTAGATTTGTATCTAATACCGCTTATGCCGGTGCTAGGGCCGTGTGGTCATATCATCCAAGTTGCCACATGAACAGGTACAATAAAAGCGTACCTGAGATACAACACATATCACGAATCATTAGATTCTTGGTATGTGCTTTAGAATAGGTTAACCAGAAGACTATTCTGTGAAGTCATGTGACGCAGTCAGTATGTCGGCACCTCTTCCCACTTTCCTTATATGTGTTGTAATTTTTTCCTGTATATGGCGAGATTCTGCTGGTGGACGTTTCGTCCCCGAGGCCCGCCCCTGTACAGACCTTTTGGTCTTTGATATATGTTGGCATTTGTGGGAAGTTGATGCTGGGTCGACATCGGGCGTTACAGACTAGTCTTTCGTGTTAATTCCGTCATTTACATCTGACGACAATACAGCTCACCAATCTCCAATGTACGAGTTGTCACAGCGAAGCAGCTCACCAATTACCAGTATACGAGTTGTCAGAGCATTTCCATCATAGCTCTCTAGATTTGTATCTAATACCGCTTATGCCGGTGCTAGGGGCCGTGTGGTCATATCATCCAAGTTGCCACATGAACAGGTACAATAAAGCGTACCTGAGATACAACACATATCACGAATCATTAGATTCTTGGTATGTGCTTTAGAATAGGTTAACCAGAAGACTATTCTGTGAAGTCATGTGACGCAGTCAGTATGTCGGCACCTCTTCCCACTTCCCTTATATGTACTATCCCCCTGGACTGATGTGTCGTCAGTGTTCAACATTCTGCGCATGCCCAAACAGGGAATTGTGGGAAAAGGGCATTGAAAGGAACGGGGCCGAGAGGGGCACCTAGTGGTCCGATGGGGTCGTTTGAGGTATCAATGTGAAGCATTCGTGAAGGAGCATCCGAGGGGATGGGTGTGACATGGAACTGACCTCATTCTGCGCATGCGCAGTGGACAAAGTGTATGGAAATAGACGTTTTGGGGTCTAGATCGGCCACTATTGGTCCGATGGAGTCGAGTGAGGTATCAATGTAAAGCAGTCGTGAAGGAGCATCAGCCTGTACTAGTGTGTCGTCCGTGTTCAATATTCTGCGCATGCACAGACAGGGCATTGTGGGGAAAGGGCATTGGAAGGAACGTTTTGGGATCGACATGGGCCACTAGTGGTCTGATGGGGTCGAGTGAGGTATCGTTGTGAAGCAGGCGCGAGGGACCATCCGACTGGGTGAATGCGACGTAAAACTGACGGCATTCTGCGCATGCGCAGTAGACCAAGTGTATGGAAATATTTTAGGGCCGACATGGGCCACTATTGGTCCGATGGTCTCGTATGAGGTCTTATCTTGAAGCTCTCGTGAAGGAGCATCCGATTGCACTAATGTATCTTCCGTGTTCAAAAGTATGCGCATGCGTAGTCTGGTCGTAGTATAGAAAGCAGGCATTTTTGGGGTGCGTGGGGGTGTGTTTGGGGTACTAAACCACTATGAGTTCAGGTTTGGTAATGTGGGTTCTGCGCAAGTGTGTGACGTCACTTCCGGTTTCACTAAAACTACCTCCGACTTAGAAGAGTTCCAATTATTCCTTAGACCGTATGCATGTACTGATTTTCAACATCCGGGTTTCTCACCGCATGTATGGAATGCATGTACTGTAAAATCCGGCACCTCTTCAACATCCGGGGCCTCTTCAACATCCGGGATCTCTTCAACATCCGGGTACTCTTCAACATCCGGGGTTTCCTCCCGGCCCGGCCGCACGCCTGCGCGGGTTATCCGGCTGCACGCCTGCGCGGGCTATCCGGCCGCACACTTGCGCGGTGCAATGTCCGGCCCGCTCCGGGACAATATATAGCCTTTATCCATCCTTCCGACGCATCCATGTATAAAGGAGGGTCTCCGACAATATTACCATCACTATGTGAAATGGCCAGTGGGAAGCCCTCAGTTTTCCCCAGAACCGTATTGGCACGAAAAAAAATACATGAAACAATGAAACTTATAGTAATAAACTTAATCTATAGGTGTTGAACGAATCTCCACTCGCCGTCTTCTTGGTCTTTACCCAGAGCTCGAACCTCTATAGTTTTTTCACTCCGCCTGTTGCTCTTGTAACTTGTAAATCCTCGTCAAAATCTATGGGCTGATTTCATTGTCTCTATTTTACTGCAGTGCTCTTGCATTGCTTTCTGGACATTCATTGGTTACATTTGGCCCCACCCTAGGCCATTGATTGGTTACTTTCTCAACGGTGTTCAAGGCCAGTTTGACTGAATCCCACATTCAAGCATTGGGCATTCATGCATTATCCTTACACAGAAAACGCACAAGAAAGGGTTTTGAGATCTCAGTTTTTTATTCAGTGAACAACAACAACGTGAGAACAACCACGTGAAAAAACTGAAGCCCAGAACAGGGGGCTTTACGTCAAAAAACTTAAGCCCAGAACGCGGCTTGTACATTGAAATGAACGGCAGCCCAGTCATTTACGAGTACATCTCGGTCCTCAGTCTTGGGGTACTCGTCAAACGATGGCAGATAAGGTTCTTCCCCGACATCGATGGTACAGGTATAACAAGCAATATTGTCCGCACACACTACTGGTCAGGCTTTGCAACGTTTTGGTATTCCAACCCCACGTCTCTATGCCTTGACCCATGAAGTCTGTTAAATCGGGATCAAAGTATTCGCCCTGCTCTTCTGTCAAGTACACGGCCACTCAGTGTTGACCGGGCCGATCCATCGGGTCCGTGTCGAGAACGTAAGAAGCAGGATCTTGTATTCTTCCGCGGTAATGCGGTCTGGTGGTGATGCGGTCGCGGGAAAAAGCTTCCGCGGAGAGAAAGTAGCCCCCAGAGATCCACCGGGATGGGTGTGACGTGGAACTGACGTCATGCTGCGCATGCGCAGTAGACAAAGTGTATGGAAATACACGTTTTGGGGTCTAGGTGGGCCTCTAGTGGTCCTATGGAGTCGTATGAGGTATCAATGTGAAGCATTCGTGAAGGAGCATCCGACGGGGTGGGTGTGACGTGGAGCTGACGTCATTTCACGCATGCACAGTAGACAAAGTGTATGGAAATAGACGTTTTGGGGTCTAGGTGGGTCCCTAATGGTCCGATGGAGTCAAGTGAGGTATCAGTGTAAAGCAGTCGTGAGGGAGCATCCCCCTGGACTGATGTGTCGTCAGTGTTCAACATTCTGCGCATGCCCAAGCAGGGAATTGCGGGAAAAGGGCATTGGAAGGAACGGGGCCGAGAGGGGCACCTAGTGGTCCGATGGGGTCGTTTGAGGTATCAATGTGAAGCATTCGTGAAACTTATAGTAATAAACTTAATGTATAGGTGTTGAACGAGTCTCCACTCGCCGTCTTCTTGGTCTTTACTCAGAGCTCGAACCTCTATAGTTTTTTCACTCCGCCTGTTGCTCTTGTAACTTGTAAATCCTCGTCAAAATCTGTGGGCTGATTTCATTGTCTCTATTTTACTGCAGTGCTCTTGCATTGCTTTCTGGACATTCATTGGTTACATTTGGCCCCACCCTAGGCCATTGATTGGTTACTTTCTCAACGGTGTTCAAGGCCAGTTTGACTGAATCCCACATTCAAGCATTGGGCATTCATGCATTATCCTTACACAGAAACGCACAAGACAGGGTTTTGAGATCTCATTTTTTTATTCAGTGAACAACAACAACGTGGGAACAACCACGTGAAAAAGCTGAAGCCCAGAACAGGGGGCTTTACGTGAAAAAACTTAAGCCCAGAACGCGGCTTGTACATTGAAATGAACGGCAGCCCAGTCATTTACGAGTACATCTCGGTGTTCGGTCTTGGGATACTCGTCAAACGATGGTAGATAAGGTTCTTCCTCGACATCGATGGTACAGGTATAACAAGCAATATTGTCCGCACACACTACTGGTCAGGCTTTGCAACGTTTTGGTATTCCAACCCCACGTCTCTATGCCTTGATTCATGAAGTCTGTTAAATCGGGATCAAAGTATTCGCCCTGCTCTTCTGTCAAGTACACGGCAACTCAGTGTTGACCGGGCCGATCCATCGGGTCCGTGTCGAGAACGTAAGAAGCAGGATCTTGTATTCTTCCGCGGTAATGCGGTCTGGCGGTGATGCGGTCGCGGGAAAAAGCTTCCGCGGAGAGAAAGTAGCCCCCAGAGATCCACCGGGATGGGTGTGACGTGGAACTGACGTCATTCCACGCATGCGCAGTAGACAAAGTGTATGGAAATAGACGTTTTGGGGTCTAGGTGGGTCCCTAATGGTCCGATGGAGTCAAGTGAGGTATCAGTGTAAAGCAGTCGTGAGGGAGCATCCCCCTGGACTGATGTGTCGTCAGTGTTCAACATTCTGCGCATGCCCAAACAGGGAATTGTGGGAAAAGGGCATTGGAAGGAACGGGGCCGAGAGGGGCACCTAGTGGTCCGATGGGGTCGTTTGAGGTATCAATGTGAAGCATTCGTGAAACTTATAGTAATAAACTTAATCTATAGGTGTTGAACGAGTCTCCACTCGCCGTCTTCTTGGTCTTTACCCAGAGTTCGAACCTCTATAGTTTTTTCACTCCACCTGTTGCTCTTGTAACTTGTAAATCCTCGTCAAAATCTGTGGGCTGATTTCATTGGCTCTCTATTTTACTGCAGTGCTCTTGCATTGCTTTCTGGACATTCATTGGTTACATTTGGCCCCACCCTAGGCCATTGATTGGTTACTTTCTCAACGGTGTTCAAGGCCAGTTTGACTGAATCCCACATTCAAGCATTGGGCATTCATGCATTATCCTTACACAGAAAACGCACAAGACAGGGTTTTGAGATCTCATTTTTTTATTCAGTGAACAACAACAACGTGGGAACAACCACGTGAAAAAACTGAAGCCCAGAACAGGGGGCTTTACGTGAAAAAACTTAAGCCCAGAACGCGGCTTGTACATTGAAATGAACGGCAGCCCAGTCATTTACGAGTACATCTCGGTCCTCGGTCTTGGGGTACTCGTCAAACGATGGTAGATAAGGTTCTTCCCCGACATCGATGGTACAGGTATAACAAGCGATATTGTCCGCACACACTACTGGTCAGGCTTTGCAACGTTTTGGTATTCCAACCCCACGTCTCTATGCCTTGATCCATGAAGTCTGTTAAATCGAGATCAAAGTATTCGCCCTGCTCTTCTGTCAAGTACACGGCAACTCAGTGTTGACCGGGCCGATCCATCGGGTCCGTGTCGAGAACGTAAGAAGCAGGATACACACGGTCTAATGGGAACACATCTCGGGCGAACACCCCTTGAAAGACCATTCGTGTCCCTGGGTCATTCTCCAGCACGGTGGTTATCTGGTCTGTATCCATGTCAGGTGGAGTAATCACACAGGATGTTACGGCTTTTATCGATTTGAATAATGTTGTCAAACTCAGCGTAGCAAATCACATTGATGGTTCGCGGTAAAGGTGTCCCGAAATGCAGTTCCAAGCGTAAGTTGTCTTTGTTGACGAGACTCAGTTGATGATCGTTGTCAAAGGTGGGCGTGAGATCGAAACAGAACAACGTGTATCCGTTCACGTAGTCTTCCCGACTGATCATATTTCCTTATCTTGGTTGATTTGGCCAGTTGCTGTGAAGAGGTTCAGATAGCTTCGGATATAATTGGCCGTTCCGAAGTTACGTTGTAAGGACCGTGCCTGTGCCTTTTGGGCATCCACATGCAGGGCCACGAAACTGATGTTGAACGCTTTTAGGTTGAATGGATTCCTCGAGATAGCCCCATTATAACTGACGTTCTCCACACAGGCTAGGGTTAAAGGCTTGCGCCAATTCCCCAGGAACAGGTTTTCTTGATTGAACAACGGGGCTATCAAATACGACTTTTTAGTGTCACGCCCGTAGGATAACAGTGTTTCGATGTAGGCTCGGTACGGGTGCGTGTTCGTCGATGCGCTCACCGGTTTATCATTGAGCGATATATCCACTTGCTGGAATAACGAATGAAGCCAGAGATTCACTGGACCCACGGGTGCATCTGCTTTGAGGACAGACCCATCTTTATTGGTGATTTTAGCTTTCACGTACAGGTACGTATGCGCTAAATCCAGGTAGGTCGTATCAGCGTTGGTGATGGTGAATTGAACGGGGCCTGTGGCTGTAATGCTGGAAAGGGGGAGATGTTCCACCCATTGGCCCTCTTCGGCACTGGTCTGAGTAGGTGGTACGGTCCATAAATCAAATTCACTGTTGGTAGAAGGATCCTATGGTGTCGTGTGAGGTCTTATTTTGAAGCTCGCATGGAGGCGCATCCGACTGGACTAATAGTTCGTCCGTTTTCAATATTCTGCGCATGCGCAGTCTGGCCGTAGTATAGAAAGCAGGCATTTTGGGGGGTATGTGAGTGTGTGTTTGGGGTAGAGATGGACGGCTATGGGTCCGAATGGGTCGTGGAAGGTGTCAAAGTGAAGCTTGTGTGGGGTAGAGTCAGAATGGCGTGTTTTTAAGTGCAAGTCGCGTCAATCTGCGCATGCGTAGTTGGTTGTAGTAAGTAAAGTGGTCATTTTGGGGCAGTGCGGGAAGGTATTTGGTGTCGAGATGGACCATCCTTGGTCCTAATGCGTCGTGCGGGGTGTCCTTTTGTAGCTCTCGGAGTGTAGACCCCGATTTGAGGGCTGCCCACGTCACCTGTGACGTCATCAGTACGACTAGTAGCGAAAGTGGACATTTTGGGGCAGTGAAGGAAGGTATTTGGGGTAGAGAGTGACCATCCTTGGTTCGAATGCGTCGTGGGAGGTGTCATGTTGTAGCTCTCGGGGTGTACATCCCGATTTGAGGGATGTTCCCGTCATCTGTGACGTCATCAGTAGGAGTAGTAGCGAAAGTGGACATTTTGGGGAAGTGAAGGAAGGTATTTGGTGTAGAGATGGACCACTATTGGTCCGAATGGACCGTGTGGGGTGTCATGTTGTAGCTCTCGGGGTGTACATCCCGATTTGAGGGATGTTCACGTCATCTGTGACGTCATTGGTGACGTCATCAGTACGAGTAGTAGCGAAAGTGGGCATTTTGGAGCAGAGAAGGAAGGATTAGTAGTATAAAAGCGCATTTCGAGCCCTACTGACCTTGCGGCGCAATGCACAATGAGTGTATGTGCGCGTGTGTGTGAGTGAGTGAGTGAGTGAGTGAGTGAGTGTGTGAGTGAGTGAGTGAGTGAGTGAGTGAGTGAGTGAGTGAGTGAGTGAGTGAGTGAGTGAGTGAGTGGGTGAGTGGGTGAGTGAATGAGTGAGTGAGTGAGGCGTCCCCAACGCCCGTCTTAACGCATGGACGCACTAACGACGGTGAGTGAGTGAGTGAGTGAGTGAGTGAGTGAGTGATTGAGCGAGCGAGTGAGTGGGATCCGACTGGGCTAATGTATCGTCCGTTTTCATCATTTTGCGCATGCGCAGTCTGGCCGTAGTATAGAAAGCAGGCATTTTGTTGAGTGATTGAGGGACCATCTCTGGTCAAACGGACCGTGTGGGGTATCAGTGTGAAGCTCTCCTCCACCACGATTTGAGGGATGTTTCCGTCATCTATGACGTCATTGATGACTTCATGAGTACGAATAGTCGTGTGTAAGTGTGTGCGTGTGTGTGTGAGTATGTGTGTGTGTGCATGTGCGTGTGTGTTTAGGAGTGTGTGTGTATGTGTGTGTGTGTGTGTGCGCGTGTGTGTATATGCAAGTGGGGACTTGAGAGTGAATACACACCTTACAAGTGAGGACCTTATTGACAACTGGGGACTTGAACCCAAGTCCTCAGTTGTATCTTTTTTAATCTGGCTTCAGAGGGTTATCTGACCCCCAAAAGCTCGAAATTGCAAAGTCCCCAGTTGGTAGTTTCAACGTGTTTTGTGTATACGACTAGTGTGTGAAGTTCTCAGTTGTGAGTATGTTTGTGAAGTGTGTCCGATATTCAATTTTATTGTAAAAATTCACATGTCATGATTGGAGATTTTTCGAACAGCTGACACTCATCCTTATATCCATTGGAAGATGATTATAACAAAAAATAACTGATAAAAAGCTTATTTCATAGAGTCCATAGAGTTGTAGGTGTACAGTCAGAAGTCCCCAGTTGGGAGCCTTTACACGTAAGTGTGGGTATGTGTGGGGGTTTGCATAAGGCAGGGAAAGGGGGGGGGGGGGCAAATAAATAGATGATAACCGACTGACCAGCCAATGCATATTTACTCGATTTTTAGCTAAATTTATAAAAATTAGAATCGGATTTTCTTTCTAAAATATAGCTTTTTATTGAATTGCGGCACATGAGTCACTGGTATCTGAACTCTTTTTGTCCCCTTGATGGTTCTTTCGTAGGACCGAAAATGCTAGTACGTTGAAATAGATGTACAAATCGGTCACTGGAGTCCAAACGAAAGTTTTAATGGAGACAGTTTAGATTGGGCATTGGTCGCCCGGAGACGGTGCTCCTCACAGTATGGTTTTCTGTCCGATCAAGTGGGCAAAAATGTTAATAGTCGTGCTTGATGAAGCAAAAACGGTTCTATATGTGTATTTGTATCTGAAAGTCGGAGAAAATTACTCATATAAGAACTCCTTCTTGAAAATTAATACAACGCAATACATTAGAACTCCCTATCTCTCACGGTCGGACATTCATATTCGTTTGAATATTCGTTGAGCTATTCACAAAATTCAAGACGGCGACCGAACCACGTGAAATAGAAATTTATTTTTTGAGTATTCTTGGTCGTCATGGTACATAGCATATATGTAGTATGAGTGGTTTGTATTCTGATGTGTGGGAAACAATAACGAAATGCGTGTATCTGTGCTCTTGAATTGGTTCGCAAGGCTATGTGTGTGGGGTGGGGTGTCAGAGAGAGCAGATAACGGGAGCAGAGTTCGGGATCAATCAGATTATATCTAAATCGTGTGAAATAACCACGAGATATAGTCGCAAGCCGATTCACTCACATCTTCTGGCGCGCAATTTTAGTCGACTGGGTGTTGTCTTAAATTAGAGAACAATGCTTTGTCTTCGCCGTACAAATCCATTCGTATTGAGTCTCAGAACAGTACGCATAAATCTCGAAAGCAAACATTAACTCGTTCTATGCGCTTTTACCGTCGACCCCTGCTGAGTTTGCTTGAAAAATAGCTATATACGTACGTGCGCCGTCAAAACAACAGGAGCGCGTACTTCCTTCGGAACAACACAGTTATTCCCCTTGTTTCTTTTCAAATATCAGTGTCGTCCAGCGTCTGTCAGCGCCATATTAGTTTAATCGGACAGCTTTCTCTTAACATTTCATATGCTATATGAACGCTGTGTTAGCTATACCAATTATATATGAATGCTATATCAAAACATTAAATTTAAGCGGTGTGTTTCTGTGTGCATGTGTGTGTGTATGCGTGTGTGTATGCATGTGTGGGTATGCATGTGTGTGTATGCGTCTGTGTGTGCTTGCGTGTGTGTGTATGTGTGTGTGTGCGTGTGTATGTGTGCTTGTGTATGTGTGTATGTGTGCGCATGCGTGCATGTGCGTGTGCGTATGTGTGTGTACGCGTCTGTGTGTATGCACGCGTACACACATACACACGCGCACATGCACGCGCACACACACACATAGACGCATACACGCACACGCGTACGCACACGCAGGCACACATACACACACGCACGCATACACACACGCATACACACACACGCATACACGCACATGCACACACACACACATACACACACCCGCACACTCACACACCACTATTCGTACTGATGACGTCATCAATGACGTCATAGATGACGGAAACATCCCTCAAATCGTGGTGGAGGAGAGCTTCACACTGATATCCCACACGGTCCATTTGACCAGAGATGGTCCCTCAATCACTCAACAAACCTCCAAGAATCTACAAAATGCCTGCTTTCTATGCTACGTCCAGACTGCGCATGCGCAAAATGATGAAAACGGACGATACATTAGCCCAGTCGCATCCCATTCACTCGCTCGCTCAATCACTCACTCACTCACTCACTCACTCACTCACTCACTCACACACTCACTCACTCACTCACTCACTCACTCACTCACCGTCGTTAGTGCGTCCATGCGTTAAGACGGGCATTGGGGACGCCTCACTCATTCACTCACCCAGTCACACACTCACCCACTCACTCACTCACTCACTCACATACTCACTCACTCACTCACACACACGAGCGCATACACTCATTGCGCATTGCGCCGCAAGGTCAATAGGGCTCGAAATGTGCTTTTATACTACTAATCCTTCCTTCTCTGCCCCAAAATGCCCACTTTCGCTACTACTCGTACTAATGACGTCACGAATGACGAGAACATCCCTCCAATCGGGATGTACTCCCCGAGAGCTACAACATGACACCCCACACGGTCCATTCGGACCAATAGTGGTCCATCTGTACACCAAATACCTTCCTTCACTTCCCCAAAATGTCCACTTTCGCTACTACTCTTACTGATGACGTCACCGATGACGTCACAGATAACGGGAACATCCCTCAAATCGGGTTGTACACCCCGAGAGCTACAACATGATACCTCCCACGACGCATTCGAACCTAGGATGGTCCCTCTCTACCCCAAATACCTTCCTTCACTGCCCCAAAATGTCCACTTTCGCTACTACTCGTACTGATGATGTCACCGATGACGTCACAGATGACGTGGGCAGCCCCCAAATCGGGGTCTACGCCCCGAGAGCTACAAAAGGACACCCCGCACGACGCATTCGGACCAAGGATGGTCCATCTCGACACCAAATACCTTCCTGCACTGCCCCAAAATGGCCACTTTACTTACTACAACCAACTGCGCATGCGCAGATTGACGCGACTTGCACTTAAAAACACGCCATTCTGACTCTACCCCACAGAAGCTTCACTTTGACACCTTCCACGGTCCTCATAGCGGTCCATCTCTACCCCAAACACACACTCACATACCCCCAAAATGCCTGCTTTCTATGCTACGGCCAGACTGCGCATGCGCAGAATATTGAAAACGGACGAAGTATTAGTCCAGTCGGATGCTCCTCCACGAGAGCTTCAAAATAAGACCCCACACGACACCATAGGATCATTAGGGGCTCACCTAGACCCCAAAACGTCCACCCAGTATGGGCCTATACCCCCATAGCCAGTATGGGGCTATAGAACTTTAGAACTTTTTTATTGACACATCAACGCAGTCAGCAGACTGGTAATATAGTCATACAAATAAGAAGAACAAGTTGCCAAACATGACAAGATGAATACAAGAGGAATAAAAGCAATATTCACATGACGCAAAGCTGACATAATTCAATAACCTTAGGCCCTATCAATCTGACACATGTATATATACTATTAGCTTGATATGATCCAGATATTTCACACTGCATGAATGACTTTATTGATCTCGCAGCTTTTCGCAAGCAAGCAAGAATTTGGCAGTTTTAATAAGCGTATCTGTGCAGCGGTTTCCCAGAATAAATTTAAGCTTCGCTGTGTTACTTAGAGAATGGAAGTTGGTACCCAGATTAGAAATTGATTCGAAAAAGTTTTTTCTCAGTGTAATATATTTAGGACAGGTCAGAATAAAATGATGTTCACTCTCAATGACATTACTTGGACACTGTTTACAAAGTCGGTCACTGCTATTTAACTGTTGGTATCGACCGCGTTCAATTTCCAACCTGTGTGCACTTATTCTGTATTTGCAAATAACACTTCTATATTGTCTATTAGCTAAGACGTCGGGATAAATTGGTCTACAAAACAGGCTAGACATTGAAGATAAGACAGTAAGCTTGTCAGATGACTGAATATATGAAATAGTTTCCTGCATTTCAATGTCCTTAAGACGCTGCACAATGCAACCAATCTCGACGTTCGTTGTAGGAAATTGCTCATTGAACACATATTTGAATCCACAGGTATCGAGGAGATTAGAAATATACTTAGTCCAGGAACTACAATCGATTGTGTCTAGGTACACGTCAGATACCAGAGAGCCCGGACTTTCCAGTATGTGCGCCCAGAACCGCACCATGCGTTTCAAAATATCAAATTTAAGAGGAAGTCGGCCAAGTTCGGATCTACATGCTGTGTTCGTACTTTTGGAATGTACTCCAAGCAATTCTTTGATGAATTTTAGATGTACATGCTCGAAGCCATCTGAATCTCTAAAAGTGTCTTTGACACCCCAAACTTCACTGCCATATAAAAGTATTGGTTTTATTAATGTGTCGAACAACTTTTCGGATAGTTTACAACCTGTATTGTTGTCTAATAATTGCTTCATTTTGAAGTATGCTTTCAACCCTTTGTTACGTAGGTTCTCTATAGCCAGTGAAAAGTTACCATTGCTTTTAAGAATTATGCCTAAATAGGTATATTGCTTGACAATCGACAGGGAATTGTCATGTATTTGGAATGAAATATTACGCGGCAGCTTGTTGGCGTTGAAAAGCATGACCTGCGATTTATTGATATTAACTCTCAGTCGCCATTTATTGCAATATCTCTCAAGAATATCTAGTTTACTTTGCAAACCTGCAGCAGTGGAGGACAGTATGACAATGTCGTCAGCATAACAAAGAATATTAACAGTGGATTTGCCGATGCATACTTCACCGCACTGATCATTTTGTATTTCACTAATAAGGTCGTTAATAAAGATATTAAAAAGTAGGGGACTGAGTACATCTCCCTGTTTAACACCCACAGTGGATGGAAAGAAGGGAGAAAGGCCATGTGGGAATTTCATTGCAGAATATGTGCTATATGAGCCTACCCAGGCCTCGGTGAACTTTTCCCAAAAAATTCACCGTTTCGCTTCGAAACCCTTCCCATCGTGTTCTAAATGACGAGACGTGAAAAACAAAACCAAACAACCCATATCACAATGAACGTGTGTGAATTTCCCAGGTTGAACCTATACCCCCATATAGCCAGTATGGAGCCATATGAGCCTATATCCAGACCTACCCGGTACTTTTCGAAAAATTTCACCGTTTCGCTCGGGGACCCTTCCCATCGTGTTCTAAATGACGAGACGAGAAAAACAAATCCAAACAACCCATATCACAATGAACGTGTGTGAATTTCCCAGATTGGACCTATACCCCCATATATCCAGTATGGTACTATATGGGCTATATGGTACTTTTCCAAAAATTTCACCGTTTCGCTCGGGGACCCTTCCCATCGTGTTCTAAATGACGAGACGAGAAAAACAAATCCAAACTACTCATATCACAATGAACGTGTTTGGTTTTCCCAGGTTGAACCTATAGCCTACCCCCATATAGCCAGTATAGGACTACATAGGGCTATATACAGACCTCGGTAATTTTTCCCAAAAATTTCACCGATTCGCTCCGGGAATCCTCTCATTGTGTTTTTCTGGGCGAGACGAGAAAAACGAGACCCCACAACCCATAGTAACACCCACAAAAAATTGACCACCCCTCCCCCCATATAGCCAGTATGAGCCTATATACAGACCTCGGTGACTTTTCTCAAAAATTTCACCGATTCGCTCCGGGACCCCTCCCATTGTGTTTTTCTCGGCGAGACGAGCAAAACGAGACCCACAACCCATGGTAACACCCACAAAAAATTGACCACCCCTCCCCCCCCCATATAGGCATTTCCCCGTATATTGTATATTGTACGAGTCGGTGTTCCGCTTCTTTTCTGGAGAAATTTTTACATGCACCCACCCATGACTGGATGACCCTCGAGGAGAGCTTCACTTTGACACCTCACTCGACCCTATCGGCCCATTAGGGGCCCACCTCGGTCCAAAAACGTCTATTCTCATACTGGTTTTAGGCATTCCCCATATACATTAACATTGGTTGACACGAGACTATTTTCTGTGGCCGCGGAAGCAGACCGCATGACCACCAGACCGCGGAGGAATTCAAGGTGAAAGAGGGGGCGCCGCCTGTTGGAACTATATCGGCCTTGACCTCTACGCGGCCTCAGAGGTCAAAGGCCGTAAATGGCCGCTCCCTATACTATAACCTGGAATCAAGGACACCAAGAGTTATCTCCCTGGAAAATACGGGTTTAAAACCACTTTATAAACTACTTTGGTCGTTAGCACTGGAACAGAAATAGCGCAGTTAATGCGTCATCTTATGGTGTAAGATGTACCCAAAAGCGACATTTAATTTGAAGGCCGTAGGTCATTGAAGATGGCTTCCACGTAGTTGCGTAGACGAGCGAGATCGGTCAGTCGGAAATTGTACAAGTCCAATATAGGGCGATGACGGTGGAAACAGTGCCGGATCATGGGCCAATGGCGCCGATAGATGTAACTCACTGGGAGTCCGATAAGAGATCGATGTTGACATCCACTGGATCTTCCAGAAAACGTTCGCTGTTGTCAGGCGTATGACTGGGAACAGTAACGCTAGGGGCCGGCTGGATATCTAGGCCCTACTGAACTGTGGGTATAGGCGGGCTCTCCGTGATCACATCACCAGTGGCATTTATCTCCTCGGGTTCATCTTCGCTGGGTCTGACCCTGCTGGTTGGCTCTTTAGTGGGAAGTCGTCGCTCATGCCATGGTGACGGGACATGAATCAAACGTTTATGCTGTCTTAACTGACTGGGTCGTTTGAAGAGTAGACAGCATTCGTTACTTTGTTCCGTCGCGCCCTCGTGATGTGCTCTCTCATGGCGCAGTAATGCATCCTCTCGATTAAATGACCGTGAGCATGTTATACAAGTATACCGTGCGTTGTTGTGGATAGAGGACTTGTGGTGTCGCAAGTCTTCCGGATGAGTAAATGGCTTCAGGCAGGTCGTACAAGGCAACATGTCTGCTGCGGATCAGCGAATGATGAAAATCCGATATACCGCCACTTTTGTAAGCCCGCCCCCACCAGAAAATTCCCACGTTGTTCTCTCCACCAATCAGCGCATCACCGTCCTGTATAGCCTATGCTCGAGTGCTCACTTGAGACATGTGTACCTCTAGGCATTAGGGTCCGTGTAACCTTGCACAATTCAATTTTCGTTTTTTGTTTTTGGTTTCTCGAAATCAAAAATTGAAATTTGACCGTCAATTTTCAATTTTCGTTTTTCGTTTTCGGTTTCTCAGAATCAAAAATTGAAATTTGACATTCAATTTTCAATTTTCGTTTTTCGTTTTACTTCGCGCAAAAACGAAAATCAAATATTGAAAATTGCCACGACTTGTCCGTTTTTCGTTTTTTGATTTTAACTTTGACGCATCAATGTTAACTGCGCACGCGCAAGGCTTATGATGTCACTTTTGGTCCGCGGAGTAGTATGGAAAGCGCAAATCGGATTGTTTAGGCAGGTGTGGAGCACAATATGGAAAGCCAATAGGGGGAACGATATGGGAGTGTCACCACACTATAGATCCCTGGAGCCAGGCATTCGAGCTAGATTATAATGGGCCAACTGCGCATGTCCAGAAGCGAGTAGGCATTCGTGCAGTAGGTGCGAAGCATTATATGGAGAACAACGGGGTTGATGCACATATGAGTTTCATTAAAGTAGGGTAAAATATTAAATACGTGGGTACCCTAATCATAACCCCAAAAGGAACTTCCCGTGTCGATGCGTTGAAGCTTTTGACACCCGCACTTAAAGCGTTGAGGCGTTTTTGACGCTGAACGTTGACGGGCATGTGAACGCTCCAACGATCCAGGTCCCAAAAATAGAGAATGAAGATTGGACCTGAAGCGTTGAAGCAGTCAGACGTCTGGCATCAAAAGTGACGTTTGTGTGCTTGTTTGAAATGGTGGTTTACGGAATGCTGTTCATATACGGATTTCTCGGCCCATCACCGCGATGCTTACTCTTATTGGTATTAAATCTTTGTTGGTATCTTTATGAAAACTATATTTCAAATCAATAACAAATAGCGGTTGTGTGCATGAATGCTGTTCGCTTTTGTAGCGCTCTAAACATCTATTTTTAAAAATGAGAAAATCTAAAACTGCGTCCTGATTGGCTCAGGCCTCAATGCCAATAACCAATGACAACTGCAGGATGCCACCTATCCAGACCTGTCTGGTGCATCTTCACAAGCCCAGGTAAATCGTGAATCCTCGCATAGGGTTTACCCGGATATTTTTGGTGATTCGAGTGAGTTTTTAAGTCCTTGCCTCAATCTCGAACATTTCATCCCCCGAGGTTATTTTGAATTAGCATGTCGGTATCCCAAGCCGGCGGTTTTTGTTTTGACTCTCGATGACGATTTCAGCTTGACATCAAAGTTATGCCAGCGATGTCACATCTCAAACATTGCAGCTAGTGGTTTGGCGTAATGAGCTTGCTGAGCCTGTTCAATAATTGGTTTGATTTAGAGGATACCCCTCGATCTTTGTTTTATCCAGAACTACCGTGGGCAACTAACCAAGGCAATGCATAGATACCCTAACAAATCGACAAAAAATACATTGGCTCCCGAGGATGGCCTGGTGGGCCACATGCCTCACGCTCAACACCTCTTATACGACACGATTTGCGTTTTCTATTCTACTCGTCATACCGGAAGTGACATCATAACCCGTCCACGTGCAAACTTAACATTGATACGTCAAAGTTAAAATCAAAAAACGAAAAACGGACAAGTCGAGGCAATTTTCAATATTTGATTTTCATTTTTGCGTCAAGCAAAACGAAAAACGAAAATTGAAAATTGACTGTCAAATATCAATTTTCGTTTTTTGTTTTTGTAATCCCAGAATCAAAAATTGAAAATTGACGGTCAAATTTCAATTTTTGATTTTAAGATCACAAAAACAAAAAACGAAAATTGAAAATTGACGGTCAAATTTCAATTTTTGATTTTGAGATTACAGAAACAAAAAACGAAAATTGAAAATTGACGGTCAAATTTCAATTTTTGATTTTGAGAAACCAAAAACGAAAAACGAAAATTGAACTGTGCAAGGTTACACGGACCCATTAGCCATAGGGGTGGACATAATGATCCTTGGACGTACATATGAACCTTGCCGTGTACCCAAAGAAGAATAGGTGACGTCATCTGTGACCCCATGAGTAGTAGATGTAAGGTCACGAAATCCATCGCCCTTATAAATTCACGCAAGTCCGGGATTGAGGGTGTGATATGAGATGATTTATTTACAAATGATATTCCAAGAAAACGAATACCAGAAAAACACAAAAACTGAATTCCAGAAAAGCAAGTTCCAGAAAAACAAAGATTTCCATAAAAATCCAAGTTCCAGAAAAAAAATCAAGTTTCAGAAAAAAAAATGAATACACAAAAACCCTTTTTGACATAAAAGGAAGAAAGAAAGAAAGCAAGAAATAACATTCATTAATATATACAATTGAATATATACGTCAGCAGTATGTCGACCTCGTGACCCATATGAAATTGTTGGACAAGGACCCAGTCCATATGGAAATCGAAAGAACAGCGTCGATGTTGAAAACCTCGGCATGAACTGAAAATCGGCGTATGTCAGAGCAATAGCACAAAAGCAACATTTGTTTGAACGCATCATTAAACGACGTTAAAGCGTCAAGAAAGTGTGTTAAAGCGTTAAGGCGTGCATATAGGGCGTTATGGCGTAACAGTGGGCGTTGGCGGGCGTTACTGTCTATGAAAGCAAGTGTATTCCCAAAACACGCGCAGTCGACGTTCAACCGTCAACATGGCTTATACTTGTTCCGAGTGTGAACGCACGTTCATCAGACATTACGATATGATGCGACACCAGAAAAATATACATGGGATTGAAGACGCCGAGGAGTCCGCTGAATCGGATGCTGATACAGAGATCGATGAGACGATGAGGGTGTATTGAAATGAAAGGCGACCCCACGCACAGGTCCATCATGAAGACCAAGCGTCACTTGGAAGAGGGTATGGGGTTACCACCCACCGAGGCCCTGGAAAATGCGATTAGAATGCGCAAACAACTGTTTCAGGATATGCTGCCCGACGGATATCCAGGCCTGACCGACGACGATTAGAACAAACGGATGAGAGCGTACAGGGCCGAAGATGGGACTTTCTTAAGGACGGCTTCTGATTGGCCATGTGCAGCCGAGATTACATCTAACGGGCAAGAACGAATATGGCAGGACCAAATGGCCGTCTCTGATTGGACAAGAGTTTTCTCGAATTGTAAACATACCCAACGCTGCTCCCCCAGCGTGGGTATGATGTAACATTGGGGAGAATAAACTATGTGAAAACTTGTTGTTGTTGTTGTTCTCTCATCCTTGTTGTTGTTGTTTTTCTCTCATCTGTCTATATCATGGCGTCAAGGCGTTATGTTATGGCGTTAAGGCGGACGTTGACGGGCGTCACTGCATTTCCAATGAATTAGTGACAATTCCATGAAAGTCAGAGCTTTTGGGCTAATTCACCAGGGCGTTGAAGCGTTGAGCTTGGCGTTGGCCGGCGTTGCTACAAGATGCCATTTCACACGACGCATTCGGACCAAGGATGGTCCATTTCTACCACAAAACACCTTCCTTCACACCCCCAAAATGCCCACTTCGGCTACTACTCCTACTGATGACGTCACCGATGACGTCACAGATGGAGTGAACATCCTTCAAATCGGGGTCTACACCACACGACGCATTCGGAGCAATAGTGGTCAATCTCTACACCAAATACCTGCCTTCACTTTCCCAAAATGACCACTTTACTTACTACACCCAACTGCGCATGCGCAGACTGACGCGACTTGCAGTAAAAACACGCCATTGTGACTCTACCCTACAAAAGCTTCACTCTGACACCCCCCACAACCCATTTGGACCACTAGTGGGCCATATCGGCCCCAAAATGTCTATTTCCATACTGCGGCCTGCCTGCGCATGCGCAGAATGACGATATTCCTACCCCAAATCCACCCCGTCGGATGCTCCCTCACGTGTGCTTCACATTGATACCTCACTTGACTCCATCGGACCAATAGTGGCCCACCTAAACCCCAAAACGTCTATTTCCATTCCCTTTTCCCACAATTCCCTGTCTGCGCATGCGCGGAATGTTGAACACGAACGAGCCACTAGTCCAGGCAGATGCTCCTTCGCGACTGCTTTACATTGATACCTCATACAACTCCATCGGCCCATTAGGGGTTCACCTAGATCCCAAAACGTCTATTTTCATACACTTGGTCTACTGCGCATGCGCAGAATGACGTCAGTTCCACGTGTCACCCACCCCATCGGATGCGCCTTCACGACTGCTTCACATGGATACCGCATACGACTCCATAGGACCACGAGTGGCCCACCTAGACCCCAAAACGTGTATTTCCATACCCTTTTCCTACAATTCCCTGTCTGCGCATGCGCAGAATGTTGACAACGACCGAGACACTAGTCCAGCCAAATGCCCCCTCACATATGCTTCACATTGATACCTCACTTGACCCAATCGGCACACTAGGGGCTTACCTAAATCCCAAAACGTCTATCTCCATACCCTTTTCCCACAATTCCCTGTCTGCGCATGCGCAGAATGTTGACAACGGCCGAGACACTAGTCCAGGCGGATGCCCCCTCATGTGTGCTTCACATTGATACCTCATACGACTCCATAGGACCACTAGGGCCCACCAAGACCCGAAAACGTCTATTTCCATACCCTTAGTCTACTGCGCATGCGCAGAATGCCGATATTTCAACGCCACACCCAGCCCATCGGATGCCCCCTCAAATAGGTTTCACATTGATACATCATACGACCCAATCGGACCAATAGTGGCTGCCCTAGACCCATACCCTTGGTCCACCGCGCATGCGCAGAATGACGCTATTTCAACCCCACACCCAGCCCATCAGATGCCCCTTCACGAATGCTTCACATTGATACCCAATCTCCTGGCTTCGATTGCATATACCTTTCGTCTAAACGGCTGCAGGAATGATCTCTGCCCCACCATAGTAAAAATGTAGAACGGAAGGAACAGTTCGTATGAATCGATGATATTCCATTGGTTTGTCATTTTGATTGGCATGGATCACCAGCGCGTGATGGATAATGCATGGATGAAAGAACGTACCGGTTCTATTTTCAGGTTGTAGTCATAGATACCTACCCCTCCCATCCCCGCCATTTTTTCAATGAAAAGTCCGCCATTGAGTTGCTAAGCCGCGTCACAGCTCTGTAAATTTGTAAAACTGCTCTACCCAAAAAGAGTTCCTTTGCGTTTGTCTTCATATAGTACCGTACTGATGTTATTCATGACATAATTGAAATATATAATGGCATGGTTGACATAACTGCATAGTTAGAAACTAAATTATGTGACATATTTCGCGTAATACACCGAGCGCATAATAATGTAACAGCTCATTACATTTTTGTTGCCTGTGGGTGAGATTAGATTTGGAGCTGTTTGTAAAAAGCGGAAAACGGATCGAGGCTTGGTGAATGATTGATACCTCATACGACCCAATCGGACCATGCAGCGTACTTGATGTCTGGGGACTACTTTTTCTCCGCGGAAGCTTTTTCCCGCGACCGCATCACCGCCAGACCGCATCACCGCGGAAGGATACATGCCCAGAGGCCCTTTGCCGGAACTATAACGACCCGAAGTTACCTCCCCCTAGATTGGAACTCTTCTGTGCTGGGGTTAGTTTTGTCAAAATACTCGCTTCTGATTGGCTGTCGCTGTGACGTCACAGAGGTCATATGCAAATTTTTGAGGCCAATGGGACCTTTTTTGCTTGTATACTACTACTTGCCTTGTCAAACAGCTGAACTATCTTCATGAAAACTATTCAGTAACATCCTAGTGTTCCTAACAATACTAGAATACACATCTAGGCCTATCTCTTCTAACAACTGAACAATTAAAATGTTAAAGGAAAATCAACTCACCATAGGCTAGAAATGGGCAAACACCATGGCCAACAAAATTTCCCAGGCCAGGGAAGGCAACCATCGGATGCTGGCGGCATGGTCAATGCACCAACCGAATGCACATGTCCGTCTCAAACCCCGGTAATGGTCATTTTAACCAAATTTTGGAAACCCTATCACTCACATTACGCCACAGCAAATAATCGTCAGGTCCTTGATAAGGAACACACCGAAGTAACTTGTGAACGCGATGTACGAGAAAACCAATATATGAGTCACCTAAAGGTGTATCCACTACATAAGTAGTATATATAGAATGTTTAACGCCTCCTTTCACCCGGATGTAGAGGTCATTTGTGGAGGATTTGAGGAGGAGAGGTCAAGTGTACTATAGTTCCGGCAGAATCACCAAAAGCTACCTCCAGCACAGGAGAGTTTCAATTGTTGGAGGGAATGTATTCAGAATGTATTCCTCCGCGGTGATGCGGTCTGGCAGCGGTTTTGGCGGTGATTCGGTCGCGGAAAAAAACTTCCGCGGAGAAATGTAGTCCCTAGATAAAATGGTCCGATGGGGTCGAGTGAGGTATCAAAGTGAAGCATTCGTGAAGGGACATCTAATGGGCTGGGTGTGGGGTTGAACTATCGGCATTCGGCGCATGCGCGGTGGCCCAAGGGTATGAAAATAGACGTGTTGGGAGCTAGGGGAGCCCCTAATGGTCCGATGGGGTCGAGTGAGGTATCAAAGTGAAGCATTCGTGAGGGGGCATCTGATGGGCTGGGTGTGGGGTTGAACTATCGGCATTCTGCGCATGCGCGGTGGTCCAAGGGTATGAAAATAGCCGTGTTGGAGCTAGGGGAGTCCCTAATGGTCCAATGGGGTCGAGTGAGGTATCAAAGTGAAGCATTCGTGAAGGGGCATCTGATGGGTTGGGTGCAGGGTTGAAATATCGGCATTCTGCGCATGCGCGGTGGCCAAAGGATATGGAAATAGACATTTTGGAGCTAGGGGAGCCCCTAGTGGACCAATGGGGTCGAGTGAGGTATCAAAGTGAAGCATTCGTGAAGGGGCATCTGATGGGTTGGGTGTGCGGTAGGAATATCATTCTGGCGCATGCGCAGACGCAATGCGGAGCTCTCGTCCAATCAGAAGCGAGTATTTCAAATCCGTCACAGAGCTCTCAGCCAATCAGAAGCGAGTATTTTGACCCGGTGCATTATGGACCATATCCAAGATGGCGGCACGTATGTTCAAGATGGCGGCACATCCGGTGTCGAAAACTGGCCATTTCGTCGGGATGTGGTCACCTAGTGTCGAAAACTGGACCCTGTATGGGTCCCGCTAGACGTTTTGGAGCTAGGGGAGCCCCCTAATGGGCCGATGGAGTTGTATGAGGTATCAAAGTGAAGCATATTTCAAGCATGGGTGGGTGCATGTAAAATTTTTCCTGAAAAAATACGGAACACGGACTTTATTCTAAATTACGGGAAAATGCCTATATGGGGTATGGGGGGTATAGGACCATCCTGGGAAACCTACTTCTATACATTTGCGGTATAGGTTGTGGGGTCTCGTTTTCTTAGTCTCGTCATTTAGAACATGATAGGAAGTGTCCCGGAGCGAATCGGTGAAATTTTTGAAAAAGTACGATATAGCCCCATATAGTCCCATACTGGGGGTATAGGATCAATGTTTGTCCCCTGGGAAACGTACTTCTATACATTTGCGGTAGGGTTGTGGGGTCTCGTTTTACTCGTCTCGTCATTTAGAACATGATAGGAAGTGTCCCCGTGCGAATCGGTGAAATTTTTGAAAAAAGTCACCGAGCCCCATATAGACCCATACTGGGGTATAGGTTCAATGTTTATCCCCTGGGAAACGTACTTCTATACATTTGCGGTAGGGTTGTGGGGTCTCGTTTTACTCGTCTCGTCATTTAGAACACGATAGGAAGTGTTGCGGAGCGAATAGGTGAAATTTTTGAAAAAAGTCACCAAGGCCTGGGTAGGCCCATAGGCCTATACTGCATGGCTATGGGTGTATAGGGCCATACGGGGTGGACATGTTGGAGTCTAGGTGAGTCCCTGGTGGTCCAATGGGGTCGAGTGAGGTCTTATTTTGAAGCTCTCGTGGAGGAGCACTTGACTACACTAATGGTTCGTCCGTGTTCAATAGTCTGCGCATGCGCAGCCTGGCCCGTAGTATAGAAAGCACACATTTTTGGGTATGTTTGGATTAGAGATGGGCTATTCACGGTTCGAATGGGTCTTGTGAGGTATCCATGTGAAGCCTATGTGAGGGCGCCCCTGATGGCGTGGGTGTGGGGTTGAAATATCGTCATTCTGCGCATGCGCAGCCTGGCCGTAGTATGGAAATAGACGTTTTGGGGGTCTAGCCGAGCCCCTCATGGGCCTATTGAGTCGAGTGAGGTATCCATGTGAAGCCTAGGTGAGGGGGCTACACTAATTATATATTCTGTATTATACAATCGGATAGCGGTTGTCGTGAATAACAACAAGTTCAGCAATGTTTATATAGTTTATTATCCCCAATGTTACATCATACCCAGGCTGGGGGAGCCGCCCTGGGTATGTTTAGTATGTTCACAGCAAAACAAATTGAAGTATCAAACACCATGTTTTATTATATAACGCACCGTCACATTAGGTACAAGGGTTTACTGAGCTCAATTCAACGATCAGCATGTTGACATAGAGAGTATGTGCGGCATGTTATGGTATTCATCAGTGCGCGGGTGACGCATTCAACCGATGGCGGTGGTCGGTCAGCTTGGTCAGGAAAAACGTGATATCGGTTACCCTCTCTACCACCCATTGTATGTTGGGGCGTTGACGATGTGCCCATCTCAAGGCATCCACGGTGTCCAATATCTCCAGCATCGTCTCTAGTGACCTCCGGTTAATGATGGTGAACGGCTGGTCAGACACATAGATATTATTGCCGGGATAATAATACCGTAACTGGCCCGTCTTTTTGTGACGTAAGATGTACCCGAAAGCGATATTCAATTTGAAGGCCGTAGTTTGATCTTTGAAGATGGCTTCCACGTAGCTGCGTAGACGGGTGCGGTTGGTCAGTGGAAAATTGTAAATATCTTGAATAGGGCCATGAGGGTGGAAACAGTGCCGTGTCATGCACCAATGGCGCCGATCGATGTCACTCACTGGATGGTTGTCCTGTAAGAGATCGCCCAGAAAATGTTCGATGTTGTCAGGCGTATGACTCGAAACCGTAACGCTGGGGTCCGGCTGGATAACAAGGCTCTTCTGAACTGTGGGTATAGGCGGGCTCTCCTTCATCGCATCACCAGTGGCGTTCGTCTCCCCGGGCTTATCTTCACTGGGTCTGACCTTCCGCGGCTCCTCTTCAGTAGGAAGTTGTCGCTCAAACCGTAGAGACTGACCATGAATCAAACGCTGATGCCGTCTTAACGGACTGCGTCGTTTGAAGAGTTGACCACAATCCTCGCATGGACGCTTGCGTCGCCCATGAATTGAACGTTCGTGGCGCAGTAACTGATCCTCCCGATTAAATGACCCCGCGCAGGTTATACAAGTATACCGTGCATCGTTGTGGGTGGAGGCCTCGTGGCGTCGTAAATTATCTAGACGAGTAAACTGCCTCTGACAAGTTGTGCAAGTGAACATCTTGGTGGAATCGCCCAGAAAATGTTCGATGTTGTCAGGCGTATGACTCTGTACCGGGGCATGAATCAACCGTTGGTGTCGCAGCAACTGACTGCGTCGTTTGAAGAGTTGACCACAATCTTCGCATGGACGCTTGGGTGGCCCATGAATTGAACGTTCGTGGCGCAGTAAAGCATCTTCCCGATTAAATGACCGTGCGCAGGTTATACAAGTATACAGTCCATCGTTGTGGGTGGAGGCCTCGTGGCGTCGTAAATTATCTAGACGAGTAAACTGCTTCTGGCAAGTTGTGCAAGTGAACATCTTGGTGGTTGACAGAGTGTCTGATGAAACGGCCAGGCCGCTTCCCTTTTATTGCACGCTAGCTGGTGATCTATTTTTAGCACACTCTACCCCCAGGGGGCTGTTCCCAGCATCTGTGACGTCATCAGTACGAGTAGTAGCGAAAGTGAGCATTTTGGGGCAGTGAAGGATGGTATTTGGTGTAGAGATGGACCATCCTTGGTCCGCATGCGTCATGGGAGGTGTCATGTTGTAGCTCTCGGGGTGTAGACCCCAATTTGAGGGATATCCACAGCATCTGTGACGTCATTGGTGACGTCATCAGTACGAGTAGTAGCGAAAGTGGGCATTTGTTAGCAGTGAAGGATGTTATTTGGTGTAGACATGGACCATCCGCGGTGCGAATGCGTCGTGTGAGGTGTCATCTTGTAGCAACGCCCACCAACGCCATTCTTAATGCTTCAACGCCCTGGTGAAATAGCTCAGAAGCTCTGATATCCCATGGAATTGTCACTAATTCTTCGAAATGCAGTGACGCCCGTCAACGCGCGTCGCTACACCTTAACACTCTAACATAACGCCATGATATAGACCGAAGAGAGAACAACGACAGCGTATGCATGTGCGTATGCATGTGTGCGTCACTGTGTATGCATCTGTGTGTGCGTGTGTGTGTGGACGTGTGTATGTGTGTATGCGTCTGTGTGTATGTATCTGTGTGTATGTGGGTGTATGTGTCTGTGTGTATACGTCTGTGTGCGTGTGTGTGTGTCTGTGTGTGCTTGCGTGTGTACGCGTGTGTGTGTGGGATTGCCTGTGTGTGTGTGTGTGTGTGTGTGTGTACGCGTGTGCGTGTATGCGTGTATGTGTATGCGTCTGTGTGTATGTATCTGTGTGCATGTGGGTGTATGTGTGTGAGTGCGTGTGTGTATGCATGTGTGTGTATGCATCTGTGTGTGCTTGCGAGAGTGTGTATGCGTGTGTGTATGCGTGCGTGTGTATGTGTATGCTTGTGTGTGTACGCGTGTGCGTGTATGCGTGTATGTGTATGTGTATGTGTGTGTGTGTGTGCCTGTATGTGTGTGTATGTATGTGTGTGAGTGTGTGTGTGTGTATACATGTGTGTGTATGCGTCTGCGTGTGTATGTGTATGTTTGTGTGTGTACGCGAGTGCGTGTATGCGTCTGTGCGTATGTGTGTGCGTGTGTGTATGCGTGTATGTGTGTATGCGTGATGTGGCGGTGATTACGAGCTTGGTAGGATTCTAGATTAACCTGGGAAGGATGGGCAGTTCCATTTGGACCAATCAGCGGTCGAGAAAAAGAACCAATCAGCGGTCGAACAATCAGCCAATCGATAAGCACCCGATTTTTCCATATCTCGGGGACTTGGGGTCCCTACGGTAGTCTTTCGACGCGGTCCGCAGATCAGGCGCCATTAGCCGCCATTGTGGGGAAAAACCCCAGACAAACACAAACAAGTCTGGACATGTCCAAAGGTCACGCCTCATTCACCCAAACCGGAAGTGACGTGATATGCAAATTTCTGAGGTCAAAGGTCAATAAGGCTCGATTTAATGGGACACTGGCCTTATTGACCTTTGACCAACTGTGAGGTCACTTCCGCTTCCGTTCACGTGACCGGAACTGACCTTTGACCCCGGCGCGCGCGGTGTAAAGGTTTCCACTGGTGTGACCTCACAGTTGGTCAAAGGTCAATAAGGCCAGTGTCCCGTTAAATCGAGCCTTATTGACCTTTGACCTCAGAAATTTGCATATGACGTCACTTCCGGTTTGGGTGAATGAGGCGTGACCTTTGGACATGTCCAGACTTGTTTGTGTTTGTCTGGGGTTTTTCCCCACAATGGCGGCTAATGGCGGCTGATCTGCGGGCCGCGTCGAAAGACTACCGTAGGGACCCCAAGTCCCCGAGATATGGAAAAATCCGGTGCCTATCGATTGGCTGATTGTTCGACCGCTGATTGGTTCTTTTTCTCGACCGCTGATTGGTCCAAATGGAACTGCCCATCCTTCCCAGGTTAATCTAGAATCCTACCAAGCTCGTAATCACCGCCACATCACGCATACACACATACACGCATACACACACGCACACACATACACACAGACGCATACACGCACTCGCGTACACACACAAACATACACATACACACGCAGACGCATACACACACATGTATACACACACACACTCACACACACCTATGCCCACATACGTTCCTTATTAGGGATGTCGATATAATTGTGCAATATTGTAGCGATCGTGATGCAACATTGTAGCGATCGTCAACAATGTTTGCAACAATGTTTCAACAATGTTTTTTGTTGTTGACGAACGCACTTGTCGTAACAATGTTGCACAGTAACATCGTCAAAAAAGACACTTTTTTAATCAAAAACTGTTTTAGAAACATCGTTTCTTATAGAAGAAACTTCTTTAAAAACATCGTTTCTTATAGAGAATTTGCAAATTTAAAATGACATTCTTAGTTGGAGCTCTATTATTTCAAAAGATTTTATCCTTATTAGGTCTCCAAAAAGTACTTGATAGGGAATAGATTGCACGTTAAAGTACCTGATAAGGATACATTCGTGTACGCACACAGACGCATACACGCACTCGCGTACACACACAAGCATACACATACACACGCACACATACACACACGCATACACACTCTCGCAAGCACACACAGACGCATACACACACATGCATACACACACACACTCACACACATACATACACACACATACAGGCACACACACACACATACATATACACGCATACACGCACACGCGTACATACACACACACACACACACACACACGCAAGCCCACACACACACGCGTTCACACACGGAAGCACACACACACACACGCACACAGACGTATACACACAGACACATACACCCACATACACACAGATACATACACACAGACGCATACACACATACACACGTACACACACACACACACACACAAGCACACACAGATGCATACACACTGACGCACACATGCATACGCACAATATGACTGACCATTCACATGCAGGCCATGAGAGCTTCTGACCTGGGCCTGATAGAAGGCCGGGATGGTGGAACATTCGTGAACATCCTAGGGTACATGGTGCACCACAGGAGCGTGCACCTGTTTGACGTCCGCGCCTACATCCGGGTTCTTGTCGCTGACGTCCGCGCCTACATCCGGTTCTTGTCGCTGACGTCCAAGTTGAACTGATTGTGCTAAAAATAGATCAACAGCTAGCTTGCTATAAAAAGGAAACGGCCTGGCCGTTTCATCAGACACTCTGTCAACCACCAAGATGTTCACTTGTACTACGTGCTCGAAATCATTCACTCGCCGGCACGACTTGCGCCGCCATGAGGCTACCAAGCACGATGGAACCGCCCGGTATAGCTGTACGATATGTAGGCCTACACTGTCGTTCCAGCGCCCAGATCATTTACAGCGCCATGAACGTTCAATTCATGGGCCACCCAAGCGTCCATGCGAAGAATGTGGTCAACTCTTCAAACGACCCAGTCAGTTAAAACGGCATGAGCGTTTGATTCATGGTCCGTCACCACGGTATGAGGGACAACTTCCCACTAAAGAGGCACCCAGGAGGGACAGATCCACTGAAGATGAACCCGGGGAGGAGAATGCCACTGGTGATGCGATCACGGAGAGCCCGCCTATACCCACAGCTCAGAAGAGCCTAGATATCCAGCCGGTCCCTAGCATTACTGTTTCCAGTCATACGCCTGACAACAACGAACATTTTCTGGAAGATGCGGTGGATGTTCCCAGCGATCTCTTACCCGAAGATCATCCAGTGAGTGAGATGTATCGACGCCATTGGTCCATGATCCGACACTGCTTCCACCGTCATCGCCCTATATTGGACTTGTACAATTTCCGACTGACCGACCTCGCCCGTCTACGCAGCTACGTGGAAGCCATCTTCAATGACCAACCTACGTCCTTCACATTAAATGTAGCATTTGGGTACATCTTATGCCATAAGATGACGCGTGAATTGTGCTATTTCTATTCCAGTGCCATCAACCCAGTGTACGACCATCCTTTCACAATCACCAATCGGGCGTCGCTAGAGACGATGCTGGCCCAACTGGACACTGTGGATCCCTTGGAATGGGCCTATGAACAGCGTCCCAACACCAAGTGGATAGTGGAGAGGGTCACCAATGTTACGTTCTTCGTGGTTAAACTGACCCACCACCCCCATCGGATGAAAGTATTCACCCATGCACTGATAGATACTCAGAATGCACAAACAACTATCTGAGGATATGTTTCCTCAACGGTATCCTGGCCTGCCCGATGACGATTAGAACAAACGGTTCAGAGCGAACATGGCCGAAGATGGAACTTTCTGAAATGGCGACTTCTGATTGGACAAGAGTAGCCGAGAATACATCTAACGGACAGGAACGAATATGACAGATGCAAATGGTGGCCTCTGATTGGACAAGAATCTTCTTGAATTGTAAATATACCCAACCGCGGCTCCCCCAGCGTGGGTATGATGTAACATTGGGGAGAATAAACTATATGAAAAAACTTCTTGTTGTTGTTGTTCTCTCATGTGTCATCCTTGTTGTTGTTGTTGCTGCTGTTGTTCTCTCTCCGGTCTATATCATGGCGTTATGTTAGAGTGTTAAGGTGTAACGACGGGCGTTGACGGGCGTCACTGCATTTCGAAGAATTAGTGACAATTCCATGGAATATCAGAGCTTCTGAGCTATTTCACCAGGGCGTTGAAGCATTAAGAATGGCATTGGTGGGCGTTGTTACAAAATGACACCTCACACGACGCATTCGCACCGCGGATGGTCCATGTCTACACCAAATACTTTCCTTCACTTCCCCAAAATGGCCACTTTACTTACTACACCCAACTGCGCATGCGCAGATTGACTCGACTTGCAATAAAAAAAACACGCCATTCTGACTCTACCCGACAAAAGCTTTACTTTGACACCTCCCACAACCCATTTGGACCACTAGTGGTTCACATCGGCCCCAAAAGGTATATTTCCATACTAGGGTCTGCATGCGCATGCGCAGAATGACGATATTCCCACCCCACACACACCCAGTCGGATGCACCCTCACGTGTGCTTCACATTGATACCTCACTCGACTCGAACAGACCACTAGTGGCCCACCTGAACCCCAAAACGTCTATTTCCATTCCCTTTTCCCACAATTCCCTGTCTGCGCATGCGCGGAATGTTGAACGCGGACGCTACACTAGTCCAGACAGATGCTCCTTCACGATTGCTTTACATTAATACCTCATACAACTCCATCGGCCCATTAGGGGCTCACCTAGATCCCAAAACGTCTATTTACATACACTTGGTCTACTGCGCATGCGCAGAATGACGTCAGTTCCATGTGTCTCCCATCCCGTCGGATGCGCCTTCACGACTGCTTCACATGCATACCTCATACGACTCCATAGGACCCATAGTGGCCCATGTGGATCCCAAAACGTCTATTTCCATACCCTTTTCCCATAATTCCCTGTCTGCGCATGCGCAGAATGGTGACACCGGCCGAGCCACTAGTCCAGGCGGATGCCTCCACGTGTGTGCTTCACAAGGATACCTCACTCGACCCAATCGGCCCACTACGGGCTTACCTAGATCCCAAAACGTCTATCTCCATACCCTTTTCTCATAATTCCCTGTCTGCGCATGCGCAGAATGTTAAACACGGACCAGACACTAGTCCAGGCGGATGCCCCCTCATGTGTGCTTCACATTGATACCTCACTCGACCCCATCGGCCCACTAGGGGCTTACCTAGATCCCAAAACGTCTATCTCCATACCCTTTTCCCACAATTCCCTGTCTGCGCATGCGCAGAATGGTGACAACGGCCGAGACACTAGTCCAGGGGGATGTCTCCTCATGTGTGCTTCACATTGATACTTCATACGACCCAATCGGCCCACTAGGGGCTTACCTAGACCCCAAAACGTCTATTTCCAGCCCCTATTCCCACAATTCCCTGTCTGCGCATGCGCAGAATGGTGACAACGCCCGAGCCACTAGCCCAGGCAGATGCCCCCTCATGTGTGCTTCACATGGATACCTCACTCGACCCAATCGGCCCACTAGGGGCTTACCTAGACCCCAAAACGTCTATTTCCATCCCCTTTTCCCACAATTCCCTGTCTGCGCATGCGCAGACTGGTGACAACGCCCGAGACACTAGTCCAGGCGGATGCCCCCTCATGTGTGCGTCACACTGATACCTCACTCGACCCAATCGACCCACTAGGGGCTTACCTAGATCCAAAAACGTCTATTTCCATACCCTTTTCCCACAATTCCCTGTTTGCGCATGCGCAGAATGGTGACAAAGCCCGAACCACTAGTCCAGTCAGATGCCCCCTCATGTGTGCTTCACATTAATACCTCACTCGACCCAATCGGCCCAATAGTGGCTCCCCTAGATCCCAAAACGTGTATTTCCATAGCCTTTTCCCACAATTCCCTGTTTGCGCATGCGCAGACTGGTGACCACGCCCGAACCACTAGTCCAGGCAGATGCCCCCTCATGTGTGCTTCACATTAATACTTCACTCGACCCAATCGGCCCAATAGTGGCTCCCCTAGATCCCAAAACGTCTATTTCCATACCCTTGGTCTACCGCGCATGCGCAGAATGATATATTTCAACCCCGCACCCAGCCCATCAGATGCCCCCTCACATAAGCTTCACATGGATACCTCACTCGACCCTATCGGACCATGAGTGGCTCCCCTAGCCCCAAAACGTCTATTTCCATACCCTTGGTCCACCGCGCATGCGCAGAATGACGCTATTTCAACCCCACACCCAGCCCATCAGATGCCCCCTCACATAAGCTTCACTTTGATACCTCATACGACCCCATAGGATCATCCATACCCCATACAGGCATTTTCTCGTATAGATTTAATATGCAAATGTTCGAATCAGGGAAGGTAACCCGGCATTTGCCAAAAATCACAAAAGTGCATCAAGAGTTGCCTCCCCCTAGATTGGAACTCTTCTGTGTTGGAGGTGGGTTTTCCCCAACGATCACATGATCGTGACGTGACCAAGTTCCTCCTCAAATCCTCCCCGGGGGAACAAAAAAGTAGGTCAATGGAACCTTTTTTCATTAGACACTACTACTAGCCCACAGTCAATCAATTCAAAAGTCGCGCACAGTCGACGTCCAATCATTCAACATGGCTTATACTTTCTCTTGCACTACCATATGATGAGGCACCAGAAGACTTTGCGTGGGTGTAAAGACGATACAACTCTGAGAGTCCACCCACTGATCCCACGAACTGATGTACCATGAAGACCAAGCGTTATCTGGAAAAGGATGTGGGGTTATCGCCCACAAATGTGGTCAACAATGCGTCTAAGTTAAAACTCCATTCACTCACTCATTACCGGACAAGAGCGAACATGCCCGAGAATTGACGCAACACAAGGGCAGTTTCAACGGGAGGTAACTCTACCTTGGTAAACAGACCCTTCATGTCCCAACCAAGAACGTTTCCGGTCAACTCTGGATACACTCCAGGGTCTACAAACATCTCCAAAGTCACCCCTATTGCTTAGTGTATAGAGATGTAGATGAGACTCCTTTGATGGCCTGGCCAGTCCGTTTTCCCCATAAAAGTCTACTTTTACATCCATCCCAGCCCGTCACGTTACTTTTTCTCTATGGACCATGTTGCCTTTTGGTAACCATTTCACCGACCATATACCCTTTGACCCGGTCGTGATTTTTGACCCGGACGTGACACTATCCCTCCACTCCACTTCCATCCCATTTCCCTCCACCCCCGCAGAAATACTAATAAATCGATCCCTTCTATACTACTGATGACCGGTACTATACTACTACTTGCGATAAACTAGGTTGTGTTTATGTCTATTTCTGTGATTTCTGTAAGAATGAAAGCTCGTGTGAAACACGGGCGAAGAGCATTTCCCCAGATAATTTTGTAACACATAATTTGGTACTCATAGGGCTTTAGATCTCCCCAATTTGGGCACACCCCCTAGGCAAGTTTTTTAGGATGGGACAGAGGGTGGAGCACATACCCCTGGAAGATGAGCATATCAGGACTCATCTCGGGTAAAAGTGCCTCTGAGAAGGGATTTCTTCACCAATGGGCGAAACCCAGTGTGAGACAACGCCAACTTTATTTTGCGTTTCATGGGTCAACAGACATTAAAAAATCGAATAAAAATAAAATTTCAAATTGCCACTTTTATATTTCCTATGAAAGTTTGAAAATAAAGATTTTAACCCCCTTTTTATTCCTGATTGTATGAATTAGGCTGTTGTATTCTATCTGAAACAATGCCAGCAAATAAAAATGCCAAACAAGAAAAAAATACCTTTCACTATGATTTTTTCACTGTAAGCCAGCAAATTGTTGTTGTTGTAAAATGCTGCTAATACTACTCAGGCAATAACGACATTCAATGTAAATTCGGAACCGTCACTGACTGTGTGATCTATCACTCTGTCATGGTGCCCATATTTCGACAGTGATGCAGTATGTCAGGGCTAGGAAATGGAGGGTGTTTCAACAGCTCAGCCAATACAGCATGGTTTAAGTTACTGTTGAAGCATGAGGCTGTTGGAACACATACAAAATTCGCTAGATTGTTCTGGAAGACAACCACAGCCACAACAAAATGATGACATTGCTTGATTTGAAGTGTATGTTGGCAGTTAACATGTGAATTAACATACAGTTTTTGACCTTGAGAAAATAGGTCAACATCAGTCATATCCATAGACCTCATTTGGAGAGCCTATCTTCACTCCTTTAAAAATTATTGCTAATGCTAAATTTGACCTCGATAAACAGGTGAAGGTCAGTCAATTTCATTAAGCTTCTGATCCATCATCAGCTGCATATGTGGTATGACAAGAAAGATGGGCAGACAGAGAGACAGACAGACAGATGAAACGAAAAATTCAGTTCATTTTGGGGCATCATTACATATCTTCAAATTCTAAATATTTTGTAAAAATGCACCAGAACACACCATTCTACTTCAGGTATAGAGAGGAAAAGCAACTCCGAGTAGGGATGACAATTTCATTCTGTATATTTCACTATTATAGCATCTTCAGCAGTGAACAAAGTTACAAACAGCTCCATACGCACAGTATATATACAAGGCATAATTTGATCTTAGCCAATATGCATTAATGACTAGGTAAGCCAATAAATTATGTCAGTCATGTTGGACCGATATTAAAATGAGTGTCATTTTCAGAAATTGTTAAATGTTAAACGATAACGGTTAACCTGACAGTGATCTACAAATGGTGTGATTCAGGTGATACAATACACTCTACAAATGTTGTAACTCACATGGAAATATACAATTATGAAACATGCGAGTTACAACATTTGTAGGTTCCATCAGTTCTGATGTGGATTGCCAAGAAAATTATACCAATATTATCTTAAAATGACAGTCCTTATCCAAACTTCCTGACATGTAGAAATATTCAATGCACCATACTTTATTCATTTGTGTACAGTTTACTTAGTTCTTGCCAAATAAGCAGATTATGTATTGTTTTCATCAATTAGAGTGTGTATTGTATCACCTGAATCACACCATTTGTAGATCGCTGTCAAGTTATTGCTTAATTTCTGAAAATGACACCATTTTAATATCCGTCCAACCTGGCTTGACATAATTTACTGGGTTACCTATTCATAAATGCGTATTGGCTAAGATCACATTATGCCTTGTATATATACTGTGCGTCTGGAGCTGTTTGTAACTTTGTTCACTGCTGAAGATGCTATAACTAATAGCGAAATATACAGAATGAAATTGTCATCCCTACTCGGAGTTGCTTTTTTTCTCTATTATTGGAAAATCATCAGTGGTTCCAATGGATTACTTCAATTACATGTAGATATACATGTAAAAATTTCCAAAGTGGCATGTGCAATATAGCAGGTATGTAGAAGTTCCACTTCAAACATCTTTCTACTTTTTCAGTTCAAAAAATAATTATCAACATTTGTAACTATGCTGTCAAAATGCAACGGTATGAGCAATTTCACATCGAGAGTTTCAAAGGAATTCTGGGGACCTCCACATAAAAAAAAGCATTAACTGAGTAATAATTTGAGATTTTTGAAAATTGGCAATAATGCATCCCCAGACATCTGGAAGCCCAGGGCTTCCCAGACACTGGAGCCTAAAGAAATGCAACTGGTAACAGGATCAAATTATTATATCAGTACTAGAGAGAGAAATAGCACTGATTGTGGAAATGAAGTGTTTACTTTGTTGACACAAGAGGTCTACTAGTCCACTTACATAGAGTGCATTATGTAATAAGTCAACTATTACAATATGAGGCCTGGAAGGTGAAGCAGAATATAGTGTTACAGTATGTCTATTTGACGAAAATGGCCGGACTTCAAGCTGACTTGAATCCTTTCAATTCTCCATACTGACCACACTGATGGCAGCTAGCATAGACTGCATTTTAGTTATGTATGTAAGCAGGGATTGATGTAACCTAGATTTAGATATATTTAGCTGTCTATACCCTATGCCACATGATTATGCCAGCTCTAACAACACCAATGTCCTTTCAATCCATTTTTGAACCATAATGTTAATAATGGTTAGTAATTGTAAAAAAGAATGTAGAATTAGGTTGATGGGCTGCAAAATCCATAAAATTTCAATCAAAAAAAAACAAACTTTCAGTCCTTTGAAATCCTTTGTCCGTCTGACAATAATAAACTGCATGAACAGATGAAATGCCAAGAAATTGTGACTATCTAAGTTTACTGTCTATAGTGCCACCCAATGATGAACAATATCACAAAACTACATGATGAAGCAAAATCCTCAGATGTGGCCTGGGGAATGTAGATATTGGACTCTAGTTATGAGAATTCAGATCTTTAAAAAAATGGTCATTTGGCTTACAAGGGATGTGAACTATAACACTGGAAATGTTACATTCATGTTCAGCAAAATAGAAATACTTTTTCCTGATTAAGAAGCAAATTTCTATTTTTGCAAAAATGCATCTCCATCATTCGCCAACACCACCAAAATCTTGTCAGTCCTTTGCCTATCTTGCAAGATCATCATACCCAAATTTCATGAAAATCAAACACGTTGTTCAGAAGATATGATGTTACATATGTTTATCTGCATTCATGTCTATAGCGCCACCTAGTGACGAGCAAATGCCACAGAATCAAGCCGGTGAAATCTAAAGCCCTAGGGAGATGGCACATAAGAGTTCAATGGAAAAAACTTTAATCGTGATAATGGTTATGCAGGTTTTGACCTTAAGTCAGATAAATGAGATTTTTCATTTAAATGGCAATTTGGTTCACACCGAAAGGGAATTATCTTGTCGACAATCCTACAATTATGCTTGGCAACCTAGAATAGAACAGTTTTTAAATATTTCTCCAAGCGAATTGGTAAATTTTCATTTCACGAAAAACTTTTTTTTTTGAGACGCAAAAAACTTGCCTTTATAGTTATGCCAGCTACAACAAAACCTTTTCAGCACATTGACTATCCTTCAGGATCATTGTAATAGAATTTCAAAGAAATCGGACAAGCCGTTCAGACGAAATCGTCAGAGAAAGGTTTACCTAAGCTCTGACTACAACGCCACCTAGTGGAGAGCAGCGGGTATCGAAACACAACCAGAAAAATTTCCCAGGCCTAAGGAGATAGCATACAAAATCTGACCCAAAAATATTTAACGGTTTCAGAGATATTCACGTTTAAAGTCGCGGCGGCGGCGGCGGTGGCGGCGGCGGCGGCGGCGGATCCGGCGGAGCCGTTTCTCATGAAAACATAAGAGCATCCACTTTGTGGAAATGCTCTAAATATGGATAGTGTCGCAGTGTATGGAAGTCGGATGCGGCCATTTCGCGTTGGGGCCGATATGAGATCATATATGGAACCGGATGCGGGGACGCTATAAAAGTGAGCACCACGAGTATGCCGGTCATGCAAGATGCCATGGCATCAATGTTGAATATGGACACTCATATTGGGAATTCATTTGCTGCAAGATAAGGTATATTTAGATGCTCTAAACGTATACATTGAACAAATAAAATTGAAGCATTAGTTGGGATCTTGGTAAAATGAATAATAAGGGATATACAGCAAAAAATCAGCAGAGGAAAATTCTGAGGAACAAAGAAAACATGGAAGATTTACAAAGAAGTTAGGGAGTTAGGGACGGAAATAAGTTCAGAAGACAAATTTCCTCAATCTAGGAAAGCGCGATCTTCAGTGAAATGTATATAACTAGACTGAAATCTGATGATGGTAGTATAATTTGCAATAGAAGCGAGTTCATGGAGCTGCAATGTCAGTATTATAAAAAATTATATAAGAAGATACCGATTTTTGTGGAAACAAACTCGTATTCAGGGGCAAGAATTTCTTGACCTGTGTTTTCCCAACGCCTATATTATATTTTTAACTACAGCTATAACTATGTGTGACTAGCTTTGTATAGTAATATCCAAAATGATATTTTTATGTCTCATTTTCGTTAGGAATGCAAAATCCTTCAGATCAGTTTGTTTTACCATGGTTGTAAATAGGTTTTGATATGTATCCTCACTCATTGCCCATGTTCAGGGTCTTATTGGCTGGCGTAACAGTCCCAATGAACTTTTATGGCAATTCATGCAGTTATATGAAACGCGAAACCGCGAAAACGCGAAAATGCGAACGCGAAAATGCGAGAACCGCGATAAAATTTATTTTATACTTGTTCGAAATCGGGGATAACTGTCCACGCTAAATGTTTTTTCGATTATTGACAGGGAAATTCTGCTGACGGCATACTCCCTGGATCTGTGGTTTGATCTAAATCTAATAAACTTTGACATTATCCTTTCAATAGTTAACTGACCTATATACATGTAGGACAGAGATATATTTGGACAGTTATACTCTGACATACATATTAAATCCATAGCAATCGACTGTGGAGACTTAATTCAGCCATCCCCTCCATTGAAGTATATCAACCACTCCAATTATGATAAGTATGGTTGGCCATCCCTGCCAGAATTCGTCATTTAGAGGCTGCCTCTAAATAATATATACCATGGTATAAAATGCCAAGCCTGCCATAATTCGTATTTAGAGGCTGCCTCTAATTATTTTGTACCATGGTATAAAATGCCGAGCCTGCCATAATTCCTATTTAGAGGATGACTGTAAATCGCCAAGCCTGCCACAATTCGTATTTAGAGGCTGCCTCTAATTATTTTGTACCATGGTATAAAATGCCGAGCCTGCCATAATTCGTATTTAGAGGCTGCCTCTAATTATTTTGTACCATGGTATAAAAACGCCAAGCCTGCCATAATTCCTATTTAGAGGATGCCTCTAATTCATTTTAGCCGTAAGTCATAAACAACTCGATGTCATATCAAGAATATTAAATTTGACCAATGAGTAAACTTGTAACAAGCGTAAGGATATGGCACCAAATTTGTGAAAGCGCATATCATTGGTGGAAGTAATAAGAAGGCGAAAATTTACGACTTACGGCTAAAATGAATTAGAGGCATCCTCTAAATAGGAATTATGGCAGGCTTGGCGATTTTATGCCATGGTACAAAATAATTAGAGGCAGCCTCTAAATACGAATTGTGGCAGGCTTGGCGATTTACAGGCATCCTCTAAATAGGGATTATGGCAGGCTCGGCATTTTATACCATGGTACAAAATAATTAGAGGCAGCGTCTAAATACGAATTATGGCAGGCTTGGCATTTTATACCATGGTATATATTATTTAGAGGCAGCCTCTAAATGACGAATTCTGGCAGGGATGGCCAACCATAGATAAGCTATAGTAAGAATACAAGCCTTTGATTCTATGTGAACACCTTCGAGAATACTGCAGTTAACTTACCTTCTTCGGGGAGAGAAAGAAAAAGATATTCGCAATGATAGAAATATACGATATTTTCAAATCTAGGCACGGAAATTGGTTGTGGACGATGGCTAGCTACTGATTGTTGGTTTTTAGCCATCAACAATATGCTGCCTACAGCCTCTGCACATTAGTTAATGCCTTGGACGATGGCTTGATATTACGACCAGCCTCGGCGTTTATCTACACCACATCGCATTCTTCACTGATTATATGGTTTTTCGTAAAATATTGGAAAACACAATATGGTCGCATGTTTATAGATAGGATAGGGTAGGAATATTAACACTGGTTTGTCAGACGATATGTATATTTATCACGATCCATGCTACTACAAGGGAGAGGGAGAGAGGGTCATGAACATGGCTTGTAATTACCACCGTTGGAAATTGATTTCTCAATAATCTTCGGCGTCCTCAGATGCGAAAGAGTAATTTGCCAAACAATTCAATTTTTATCAGAAAGTTTTCAAATTGATAAAATACTGCTGACTTTGTAATAAAGAGGACAAACTTCAACATGGTAGCAGGCTCTAGTTTTTCAAAACATGGTGTTTCAGTTTGTCCAGATATGGATTCGGTAGGGTACTATATCCCAGGGCAAACTCACCAAGATCAGTTTTCAGAAAAATTAACATGTTAAGTTTACTTACCTTCTGCAGTGAGTGCACGGAACCTACAGTGATGTAAGGTTGTCACGCTCAATATGTAGTCCGATGTACCAGTACGAGGCCAACACGATCGTCTGTGAATCGTGCACCAAACACGGTGTTTGCTTGTGTGCCTCAATCAATAAACCTAGACTATGCAATTCCGGGTCAGGCGTACATGTATGTTAATATGTCTACACGAGGTGGTCACTCTAATTCTTGTGATGTTCCCAGTCCTTGTGAATTTCTGAAGAAAGACATCCAGCATCCATTTATCTTCTGCACTCGCTTCTGCAGTCGTCTGCTATAGGTAGTACATGTGCACCTTATGGGGTGGCCAGGGCAGAAAATCAATACACCAGTGCATATTAGATCATCTCGAGATCTGAAGATGTTATTGTCCATTAATGGTGTTTGTCTGACACTTGGGTTATCTACCATAAGCACAAATATATGAAATGTTCATTTTCATATATGCGTGCATAAGTTGGTACGAGAAGTTAGCTGGTTACAAGGTTAACATCGGCAGGTATCCTAAAATAGAGGACCATCTTACAATATATTTAACTAAATGAGGTACTTTAGTATTCATTCCTTTTTTCTGAATATTTTTAAGCTGTGATAGATTTAATTCAATTTATAGTTATCTTATAACAGATTTATCTTAATGATGTATTTTAAATTTACCGTTTAATATCTAATTTAGCCTGTGTTATACTTGTATTTCCATGTATATATGTTTCATTTGTTTATGTCTTATGCATTTTGTTTATAACGTTTCCATTTTGACGTATCTTATTCGTCTTTACCTGTTTTTTTAAAATATTTTTGTCTGTAGTATTTTACGAGGTCTGTAATTAGGTCTCGTGCCTGTTGGTCTTTTATTGAATAAAAAAAAAAAATCCTGCATGTGATGAGTGTACATAGTCAGATACCCTTACCCAGAGGACCTGTATTAGATGATTGTATATAGTCAGATACCCTTTCCTGGAGGACCTGCGTGTGATGAGTGTACACAGTCAGATACCCTAACCTAGAGGACCTGTATGAGATGATTGCATATAGTCTGATACCCTTCCCTGGAGGATCTGCATGTGATGAGTGTACATAGTCAAATACCCTTCCCTGGAGGACCTGCATGTGCTGATTGTATATAGTCAGATACCCTTCCCTAAAGGACCTGCATGTGATGATTGCATATAGTCAGATACCCTTCCCTAGAGAACCTGTATGTGATGATTGTATATAGTCAGATACCCTTCCCTAGAGAACCTGTATGTGATGATTGTATATAGTCAGCTACCCTTCCCTAAAGGACCTGCATGTGATGATTGCATATAGTCAGATACCCTTCCCTAGAGAACCTGTATGTGATGATTGTATATAGTCAGCTACCCTTCCCTAGAGAACCTGTATGTGATGATTGTATATAGTCAGCTACCCTTCCCTAGAGGACCTGTATGTGATGAGTGTACCGAGTCAGATATCCGTTCCTGGAGGACCTGCGTGTGATGATTGTATACAGTCAGATAGCCGCCCCTGGAGGACCTGCATGTGAGTGTACGTAGTCAGATACCATTTCCTAGAGGATCGGCCTGTGATGGTTGTGTATAGTCAAATACTCTTTCCTGGAGGACCTGCGTGTGATGAGTGTACATAGTCAGATACCCTAACCTAGAGGACCTGTATGAGATGATTGCATATAGTCTGATACCCTTCCCTGGAGGATCTGCATGTGAGTGTACGTAGTCAGATACCCTTCCCTAGAGGACCTGTATGTGATGAATGTACATAGTCAGATATACTTCCCTGGAGGACCTGCATGTGATGATTGTGTATGGTCAGATATCCTTCCCTGGAGGACCTGCGTGTGATGATTGTATATAGTCAGATATCCTTCCTTGGAGGATCTGCATGTGATGATTGTATACAGTCAGATATCATTCCCTGGAGGACCTGCGTGTGATCATTGTGTAAAGTCAGATACCCTTACCCAGAGGACCTGCATGTGATGGTTGTATACTGTCAGATATACTTCCCTGGAGGACCTGCATGTGATGATTGTGTATGGTCAAATATCCTTCCCTGGAGGACCTGCATGTGATGACTGTATACAGTCAGATATACTTCCCTGAAGGACCTGCATGTGATGGTTGTATACAGTCAGATATACTTCCCTGGAGGATCTGCATGTGAATATTGTGTATTGTCAGATACCCTTCCCTGGAGGACCCGCATGTGATTGTTGTATACAGTCAGATATACTTCCCTGGAGGACCTGCATGTGATGATTGTGTATGGTCAGATATCCTTCCCTGGAGGACCTGCATCTGATGATTGTACATACCCATCCCTGGAAGACCTGTGTGTGATGATTGTATATAGTCAGATATCCTTCCCTGGAGGACCTGCATGTGATGATTGTATACAGTCAGATATCTTTCCCTGGAAGACCTGCGTGTGATCATTGTGTAAAGTCAGATACCCTTGCCTAGAGGACCTGCATGTGATGAGTGTACATAGTCAGATATACTTCCCTGGAGGAACTGCATGTGCTAATTGTACATAGCTTTCCCTTGAGGACCAGCGTGTGATGATTGTATAGAGTCAGACATCCTTTCCTGGAGGATCTGCATGTGATGATTGTATACAGTCAGATACCCTTCCCTGGAGGACCTGCATGTGATGATTCTATATAGTCAGATATCCTTCCCTGGAGGACCTGCGTGTGAAAATTGGATATAGTAAGATACCCATCCCTGGAGGACCTGCCTATGATGATTGTACATACATTTCCCTGGAGGACCTGCGTGTGATGATTGTATATAGTCAGATATCCTTCTCTGGAGGATCTGCATGTGATGATTGTATATAGTCAGATATCCTTCCCTGGAGGACCTGTGTGTGATGATTGTATATAGTCAGATATCCTTTCCTGGAGGACCTGCATGTGATGATTATATACCGCCAGATATCCTTTCCTGGAGAAACTGTATCTTATGATTGTATATACTCAGATATCCTTCCCTGGAGGATATGCATGTTATGATTGTATACAGTAAGATATCCTTCCCTGGAGGCCCTGTACGTTAGGATTGTATACAGTGAGATACCCTTCTCTGGAGGACCTGCATGTGGTGATTGTATATAGTCAGACATCCTTCCCTGAAGGACCAGCATGTGATGATTGTATACAGTCAGATATCTTTCCCTGGAGGACTTGTATGTTATGATTGTATATAGTCGGATTCCCGTCCCTGGAGGACCTGCATGTGATGATTATATATAGTCAGATATCCTTCCCTGGAGGTCCTGCATATGACGATTGTATACAGTCAGATATCCTTCCATGGAGGACCTGTATGTTATGATTGTATATAGTCAGATACCCTTCCCTGGAGGACCTGCATGTGATGATTGTAGATACCCTTCCCTGGAGGACCTGCGTGTGATGACTGTATATAGTCAGATATCCTTCCCTGGAGGATCTGCAGGTGATGATTGTATATAGTGAGATATCCTTCCCTGGAGGACCTGCGTGTGATGATTGTATATAGTCAGATACCCTTCCCTGGAGGATCTGCAGATGATGATTGTATATAGTCAGATATCCTTCCCTGGAGGATCTGCAGATGATGATTGTATATAGTCAGATATCCTTCCCTGGAGGATCTGCGTGTGATGATTGTATATAGTCAGATACCCTTCCCTGCAGGACCAGCATGTTGGTGATTGTAATACCCTTCCCTGCAGGACCTGCGTGTGATGATTGTATATAGTCAGATATCCTTCCCTGGAGGACCTGCGTGTGATGATTGTATGTAGTCAGATACCCTTCCCTGGATGACCTGCATGTGTTGATTGTACATACCCTCCACTGGATGACCTGAGTGTGATGATTGTATATAGTCAGATATCCTTTCCTGGAGGACCTGCATGTGTTGATTGTATATAGTCAGATATCCTTCCCTGGAGGTCCTGCATGTGATGATTGTATATAGTCAGATATCCTTCCCTGGAGGACCTGCATGTGTTGATTGTACATACCCTTCCCTGGAGGACCTGCTTGTGAAGATTGTATGTAATCGGATACTCTTCCCTAGAGGACCTGTGTGTGATGATTGTATAGAGTCAGATACCCTTCCCTCGAGGACCTGCATGAGATGATTGTATATAGTCAGATATCCTTCCTTGGAGGATTTGCATGTAATGATCGTATATAGTCAGTTCTCACATCACAGCAGCCAAAAGCAATGTGATACACCCATGTGATACAAAACCTGTATCATACCCTTACAGTTTGCTAACTATATTTTTCAACATTATTTTGATGTGAGAAATAAATTATAACACTCGTAGTCATTTATCTGATGTTTATCACACTCGTTTGATAAAACCCATATGAAACTCGCTAAAGCTCGTTACATATGGGTTTTATCAAACTCGTGTGATAAAAATCAGATAAATGACCACTCGTAGTGATAATCTATATATATCATTCCCTGCAGGACCTGCGTGTGATGATTGTATGCAGTCAGATACCCTTCCCTGGAGGACCTGCATGTGATGAATGTACATAGCCTACCCATCTCTGGAAGACCTGCGTGTGATGATTGTATATAGTCAGCTACCCTTCCCTGGAGGTCCTGCATGTGATAATTGTATACAGTCAGATATCCTTCTCTGGAATACCTGTATGTTATGATTGTATATAGCCAGATACCCGTCCCTGGAGGACCTGCTTGTGATGATTGTATATAGTCAGATATCCTTCCGTGGACGGCCTGTGTGTGATGAGTATATACAGTCAGGTACCCTTCCCTAAAGGACCTGCATGTGATGAGTGTACATAGTCAGATACCCGTCCCTGGAGGACCTGCTTGTGATGAATGTATAGAGT
>JAVTVY010036092.1:0-16067 GCA_036873755.1 Hanleya hanleyi | reverse complement strand
ACATTTGGTGAAGCAGCAACCCACCCCGTACAGCGGGCCTTCTTCATATCACCAGTCCCGGAATATCACCCAACCGTGAAGGCCCAACCCGAGGTTGAAGAACATAATGTGAACTCGAGGCTATGGAAGGATTTGTTCAAAGAAAGTATGGACGCCGAGATGGGCGAGATTTTGGAGGCCACAGGAAACAAGTTTCAACGCAAAGGATATTCGAAAGAGTAAGCTGCAATTTTAGCCCATAACAGATTGGCACCCAGACTACGACGGGCTTTACGTCAGCAGTATGTCGACTTACTGACCCATATGAAATTTTTGGATAAGGATCCAGTCCATATGGAAATTGAAAGAACAGCGTCGATGTTGAAAACCTCGGGCATGAACTGGAAAGCGGCGTATGTCAGAGCAATAGCACAAAAGAAACATTTGTTCGAACGCATAATTAAACGTCGTTAAAGCGTTAAGAAAGTGTGTTAAAGCGTTGAGACGAGCGTTAAGGCGTAACGACGGGCGTTGACGGGCGTCACTGCATTTCGATGAATTGATGTCAATTCCATGAAATCAGAGCTTCTGAGCTAATTCACTAGGGCGTTGAAGCGTTGAGCTAAGCGTTGATGACCGTTACTGTCTATAAAAGCGAGCGTATTCCCAAAACACGCACAGTCGACGTTCAACCGTCAACATGGCTTATACTTGTTCTGAGTGTGAACGCACGTTCACCAGACATTACGATATGATGCGACACCAGAAAATATACATGGGATTGAAGACGCCGAGGAGCCCGTTGAGGCAGATACTGATACAGAGATTGATGAGAGTGCATCGACTGATACCGAATCCAAGATTGCTGACAGTATATCTACTGATATGGAGAGCTTGACCTCAGAGAGTCGGCCTACATCCCAGGAAAGTGAGGCAGAACCTACCTTCTGGGATCGTATTGTGACAGCAGCTATCAATACTCACGCTGAAGCGATCGAGGACGCCGGAGAGGATAATTTACAACAGACGTACACCCAAATGCGCTCCCGCATCAGGAAAACAACCATGGCGATCTATGAACAGTATACCTTACTACCGCTTGAAATGAAAGGGGACCCCACGCACAGGTCCATCATGAAGACCAAGCGTCACTTGGAAGAGGATATGGGACTACCATCCACAGAGGCCTTGGAAAATGCGATCAGAATGCGCAAACAACTGTTTCAGGACATGCTGCCCGAAGAATATCCAGGCCTGTCCGACGATGATTAGAATAAACGGTTCAGAATGAACATGACCGAAGAAGGAACTCTCTGAAATGGCGACTTCTGATTGGACAAGAATACATCTAACGGACAGGAACGAATAGGACAGATGCAAATGGCGGTCTCTGATTGGCCAAGAGTCTTTCTTGAATTGTAAACATACCCAACGCGGCTCCCCCAGCGTGGGTATGTTATGATGGAAGGGGAAAATAAACTATATGAAAAAAAACTTGTTGTTGTTGTTGTTCCCTCATGTGTCATCCTTGTTGTTGTTGTTTTCTCTCTCCGGTCTATATCATGGCGTCAAGGCGCTAGCGGGACCCATACAGGGTCCAGTTTTCGACACTAGGTGACCACATCCCGACGAAATGGCCAGTTTTCGACACCGGATGTGCCGCCATCTTGAACATACGTGCCGCCATCTTGGATATGGCCCATAATGCACTGGGTCAAAATACTCGCTTCTGATTGGCTGAGAGTTCTGTGACGGATTTTGAAATACTCGCTTCTGATTGGACGAGAGCTCCGCATTGCATCTGCGCATGCGCAGAATGATATTCCTACCGCACACCCAACCCATCAGATGCCCCTTCACCTAGGCTTCACTTGGATACCTCACTCGACCCCATTGCACCATTAGGGACTCCCTACATCCCAAAACGTCTATGCGCATGCGCAGAATGACGCTAGTTCAACCCCACTAGTCCAGTCAGATGCCCCTTCACCTAGGCTTCACTTTGATACCTAACTCGACCCCACTGGACCAATAGTGGCTTCGCTAGCTCCAAAACGTCTATTTCCATACCCTTGGGCCACCGCGCATGCGCAGAATGACGATAGTTCAACCCCACAGCCAGTCCAGTGAGATGCCCCTTCACGAATGCTTCACATGGATACCTCATATCACCCCATTGGACCATTTGTGGCTCCCCTAGATGCCAAAACGTCTATTTCCATACCCTTGGGCCACCGCGCATGCGCAGAATGGCGCTAGTTCAACCCCACTAGTCCAGTGAGATGCCCCTTCACATAAGCTTCACTTTGATACCTCACTCGACCCCACTGGACCAATAGTGGCTTCGCTAGCTCCAAAACGTCTATTTCCATACCCTTGGGCCATCGCGCATGCGCAGAATGCCGATAGTTCAACCCCACACCCAGCCCATTAGATGCCCCCTCACCTAGGCTTCACTTTGATACCTCACTCGATCCCATTGGACCATTTGTGGCTCCCCTAGCTCCAACACGGCTATTTCCATACTCTTGGGCCACCGCGCATGCGCAGAATGCCGATATTTCAACCCCACACCCACCCCATCAGATGCCCCCTCACATAGGCTTCACATTGATACCTCACTCGACCCCACTGGACCAGTAGTGGCTCCCCTAGCTCCAACACGGCTATTTCCATATCCTTGGGCCACACGAGTTGTCTCCCTTGCGTCAATGTGTGCAGATGGCGCTACGGTCGACGCCGTGATGGGGAAAGGGCGTCCCCGCACCATCCTGGAACCGCCATTTTTGTTTGTTGTTTTCTTGCGGAGATACACGGGACAATAAACACTCGACCCTAGGGTGGTACAGATGCTAGACTGATCCTATTAACATGGTACAACACCTATAGATTATGTTTATTATTATTATATGGCTTAGAGGTTTTTTTGAGGGTAATGTGAGGGTTTTTTCTCCCCGTGACGTGCCCACCGCCTCGTTTGCTACCTTGCGCCGTCTAAAAACACCGCCATTTTACAAGTAATTAATTAAAATTAATTAATTTATTTGAAATACTAGTACCCATCCTCCGTATGGCAGAACTGTACAACCCAGAACAAGTCTAGACATGCCTTGATCACGTGATCGTCATTGGGAAACCCCCACTGGGGAATCCCCTCCCGTGGGAAACCCCCACTGGGAAATCCCGCCCCAGTTCCGCCTCAAAAGTAGGTCAATCATACCCAATTTGCTCTTTCTCTACTACTCATAATTTTCACCTGAAATATCTATATCCGTATTCGATATCGCCAGCGATTTCTATTCGCGTTAAACCGGATGTGATGGCATGTAAACAAGGAACAAAAAAGGCATACCTTAGGATATGACACATATATTCGGTATGTCTAAGCATACATAAACAAACTGAGATAAACAACAGAATAATAGCTGTACTATTCGGAGTCATTTCTCCATTTATTTTTTTTAGAATTTTCAGATTGTTAGATCTATGCGCCTGGGAAGGCAATGCAAAATATACCGATGCTTACAGTCCATATTTAAATGTCGGATGGGCAATTAACGTCACTGTTTTCTGTAAGTGCAAGGTGACCGAAATATATAGGCTTCCATTGAGAGCTTTATCAGGGAAGCCGTCTAGAGAGTGGGGATTCTCAAACAAGTAAGTATGTGCTTTACATATATTTATTTTATTATTATTTATTATATATAACTCTGGCTGTCCGTTTATGTAATTTTACCAAGCTGCTGATTATCTCAACATCAGCATTGCCGCAAAGGACATCACAGAAATAATAAAAAAGTGGTAGAATTATTGCGTCATCTTTAGGTTATCTGAAGGAGCATTATCTCTTACTTTATACCGCTTTTGGCAAATATATGAGGTTGTAACGTGAGATGCTTGTCAGTAATTTTGCTTCATACTCTCTTCGATTAGTGCTCCGTCGGTATAGATAAATGTTTCGGAGAAACAAGGGCCGTTGTCTCGTACATATGATCATGAATACAATTTTCCATGGGTTCCTGTTGCTTCAATATACTTTGTTGACAAGCAACTGGAACTTGGTAATGTGGTGTCTAGCACTGTAATATCACTTGTCTTTATTGCACCAATGTAAACGTCCTGTCTGTGCATTGTGCTGTCCTCAGTGTTATATGGGGTGGATGGCGGGTGTCTGGTTCCATGTTGCTTCAAAGATTTATTCTTTGAGGCAACAGGAACGCAACTTAGCTGGGTGGTGCTTAGTTGGTTCGTTGTGATATGGCTGAAAATTCAAATATTGTTGAAATCGACGTTAAACCATATTCACTCACTCACTCCGAACTTTGAATATAAGTTAAGAGTGTTCTTCTTTATCCAAACTGACGGTCTATCAAGGTCAGACCCATCTTCCTTAGACAAGACCAGTCCTTACACGAGGGCTTCACTCCTAGAGCTTTGCAGCCGGACCTGCCTTGTCTCGAGAAAATGGGCCAGATTGTACTTTACAGACAGTCGTTTGTAACGATTTATCATAAACATTTATGCATGTAATGGTGTCATCAGCAAAACTATTAACATAGGAATGTTGTGTACTCACAGGTAAGTCAGTAACAAAAACTAAAACACGAGAGACCAGAACATAGAACCTTGTAGTGTGTCATTATATATGGCTGCTGGTTTCTTGGCTGATGTCTTGATAGACACACATTGTCCCGTGCGGAGAGATGATACTCAAACCAGCACTTTACATTTAACCCCACCGACATAAATCTTCTTTAAAATGATGGAATGATCCACCATATGGATGGCTTTTGGAGTCAATTAAAGCCGCTACACATATTTTACCACTATCTAGAATTTGGAGAATCTCCTCATATATTTTCATTAAGGCCATTGCAGTTGAACGTCCCTGTCGAAAGCCAGATTGACATGTAAACCGTTCCCTGGATTCTATACGAAACTGTAAACACTGTTATGGATTAAATATTCAGTAACTCTGTTAACAACGGAGAGAACTGAAATTGGACGATAGTTCCTTAAGGTTACTGTATCGGGTCCCAGTTGCGTACGTGTACGTATCACAATTTTGCTTAATTACGGGGCAGTGCTTTTTTGTATCCATACAAACTATACATTTTCTGAAAGCCCGTGATTCAAGGAATTTAGATAAATAAATAACTTTCTCGAATTTATTACAAGAATCGATTTATTTAAAGATAAATGATGTCATTTAGAAAAGTATAGTCCTCAAAAGTTTTCAGTAGTCTCATGGAAATTCTATGAAGTTTTCAGTTCTCTCATGGAAATTCTATCACGTTTTCAGTACTCATGGAAATTCTATGACGTTTCCAGTATTCTCATGGAAATTCTATGACGTTTTCAGTACTCTCATGGAAATTCTATGACGTTCTCTGTATTCCCATGGAAATTCTATGACGTTTTCAGTACTCTCATGGAAAGTCGATGACGTTTCAGTACTCTCATGGAAATTCTATGACGTTTTCAGTTCTCCCATGGAAATTCTATGACGTTTCCAGTACTCCCATGGAAATTCTATGGCGTATTCAGTACGCTCATGGAAATTCTATGACGTTTTCAGTATTCCCATGGAAATTCTATGACGTTTTCAGTACTCTCATGGAAATTCGATGACGTTTCAGTACTCCCATGGAAATTCTATGACGTTTTCAGTTCTCCCATGGAAATTCTATGACGTTTCCAGTACTCCCATGGAAATTCTATGACGTTTTCAGTACTCTCATGGAAATTCTATGATGTTTTTAGTAATCTCATAGAAATTCTATGATGTTTTCAGTACTCCCATGGAAATTCTATGACGTTTTCAATACTCCCATGGAAATTCTATGACGTTTTCAGTACTCTCATGGAAATTCTAAGACGTTTTCAGTACTCTCATGGAAATTCTATGACGTTTCCAGTACCTTACCGCGCTTACGATCAAATAGAGGGGAATCTCTCACTTCCATTTATTTTTTTTTATTTTTTTTGTCTAGTTACAGTAAAATGCACCATCATGCGTGTTTTGGATCCTCTGAATATTTCTTCGTGAAAATCTCTCCTTGACCGAGTCATCGTTTCTGATAAAATTCGAAACCTTTTATAGAACACAGCAATCAGCTGCTACACAGTATGCCAATGTATACAGATAATGTCAAACAAATGTATTGTGTATGCTCGTGGATTATACATCCTTTTCTGAATCTATTCACTTGTATCAACAATTCAACTACAGGAAGTTGGACCGTTGTGTGATCCCTGAACTAAAATGAAGTATATCTTGAAAACATTCATCAGTTCCGTGTTTATATATGGGCTTATCCTTATTATAATACATAAAACATCGATATTTTCATCATATCAATCGCGTTCTAAATTGAACCCTTCGCCATGCTTGTGCGTGTTGGCGTGTGTGAAGAAATGGGGATTTCCCGGTCGAATTAGCTTGAAATAGCTTAAATTTTCATTTGCAGAGTTTGTAAATGGCGGAAATGGCTGCATAGATACGAGCAGCAATGTAAATCGGTTGCAACGGTGTATTTCCCTCTGCAGTAAATCGAAGCGGTTAGGTCCGGTGTCGATGACGCAATAGTGGTGAGTACGCTAGTGGTGGAGCCGTGATCCTGGGCTTGTAGCTAGGCCTCAATCTAATTAAAATTATATCCTATCTGCTCCCCCATTTGGATATATCGCTGTAGCTACAGCGATATATCCAAATGGGGGAGCACATAGGATATAATTTTAATTAGATCGATATATCCAAATGGGGGAGCAGATAGGATATAATTTTAATTAGATTGAGCTAGGCCTGTACGCAGGACGTATAGGTCCCTGGGAAATGGCCTGCATGGTGCGTGTGCACCCTTGAGCGGCAAATTCATCGATGACACAAATAAATCGTACTAATCGGGTTAATTTGCATCATTAGTGGCTGATGTTCATATCATATCAACCATCCCATATTTACATAACTCGTATATATTTCCATCACCGAGCAGGCATAATTTTGAATTCGCGATGTTGCAGGTCTCATGGTTGGGTCATATGTCTACTGTTCCTAATTTTAGCAGCGCAACATAGCCGACCCTGGGTCTCAAAAAAAACTTGCAGAGGCCTGCAGAAAAACATTGCTAAACATTCAGATGAGGTGATTTTTTTCACAAAGAATGTGTGATGGTTACCCGAGAATAACTCCCTCGGACGTGACGGTAGTGAACATGATTTTCGTTTGAAAGTGAAACGGATGAAAGTTATTGTTATGTGCTGTAAAAATGCTGAAGTATCATATCATGCGAAATGGTGATTGTCAATTGCTCTAAACTGGATTTATTCAAGTTTGAAAACGGTCGAATGTGCTCTTTCGACATTTTAGGGACATTTTCTGAAGGGATTTTCCTTTATATATAAAATATGACACCTCAAACCAAAACAATTTGTGTGTATTTATTATCACAATGCTTAGTGTTACAATTGGTGGAAATATCATTCTGGTTTGAGGTGTCATATTTCATCAAAATTAAAAATTGTGCAAATGCTTCGCTTGTATTCTACCAGAAACGTTATGTGAGCAAGTAAAAAATGCTTTTCAAGTGGACGTCATCGTAGTCCAGTTGTTAGGCTGCTCGCTTTCAAAAACAGTGTGGTGACCAGTTTGTTGAGCTATGAGTTCGATTCACATTTGGATCAGAAAAATTTTCTTCCTATTTTCTTATTCTTTCTTTCTAATGTTTAACATTTGGATTTATTTATGTGATGTGAAACAATCTTCAGTGATATTCAGTTAATAAAATATAGATATAACTGTATACACATTTTTGCATTCACTACTGCAACTCGATCCTTAATGCAGCACACTCATAACATGTCCAAGTCACCGTAACTGAATGGGTTTAGTATCATGGGTCAGCAATACTTCCCATGTATAAAAAACGAGGGAAACTTCATGTGTATTTTCCTGAACTCGTTATATTTAAGAATCATTATAGTTCTCACTATGAACAGTAACGCACCATTCAACAAGTCGAAGTGTCAATATTGGGGGGCTATTATGCCCTCAATGTAGGGCAATATACTATGTAGATATGAAATCTGCGAACGATGAGACCATCGAAGCGCCTACAGCCGTAGCCGATGATGACCAGCCCGAGGCGGGGTCAAGTTCCCGTTGTGTCATACTACCAGATATTGTATGGCAAGTTCGATTTGCAACATTACAATGACGTAGCTCGTTAAAAGAAGTTACTTTTGAAACAGCAATAATTTCACATAATCGCAAATTATTTAACTAAAAGACGGTTGCGAGTTAATATATGATCCATTGAGTAATAACTAATCCTTTTGTATTGTTTGAAAATGGGATAAAAATGGAATTTCGACCGAAACGAATAATTCTGTACGACTGGCCTACAAAAACGAGGAAACCTGTTCATTTAAAAATAGAACGTACCAAAATAGCACAGAGTCAACTGTGCATTTGACGTCATCGCAGCTAACCCGGTCTGGACAATAGATATACACACGCCAGTGTCCAAGGGAGTTATTCTCGGGTAACCATCACACATTCTTTGATATTGTATTGAACGTTAAGGTAGTCATCGAAACTGTGATATCGTATTAAGAAATTCAAAAGTGGGATTTTCTGAAGGAGCTATTTCGCGATGTGTGAGATAGAAAGTTAAACCATGGTAAAATATGTTTATCGAAATTAGAATGCAAACAGTTAGCCCAAGAACGTACCCAGTCATCATTTGCTAGTAATTTGGAGACGCCGTGTAGTTAAATCGATTGAATTAATTATAAGTTTCTGGTATTTAAACGGGATGGGTTTTATTCCTACGAAGTAGGGTCTCATTTGCAAATTGTCCGGTAATGAGTGAGTGAGTGAGTCAGTCCATCCGAACCATTTCGTCTGCAAAATAAGGAGAACCGTTGACATTAGAACCTTGATTTTTGGCATGAAGGTGCACTAGGGAACTATTAACAGCAACTTCTGAGCTGACTTAATTTTGATGAAAATTTGACCTACTTAGGTGACCTATAAATTACGCTTGGACCCCCAAGTCATCTTCCTCACCCTACATGTACGACGTAGGTCCTGTGACGTTAGTCACACTACTCATGTATTTTGATACTCTGACTGCGTATTAGGTCAGGATTCGGATAAACTGCTCCTCCATATCGGCCGTAATAGCAGAGTTGCTCACTCGTGGACCCCCTGGGTTATTTATCTGGACTAAATCAACTTGGAACAAGAAAAGTACACCATAGCTACTTCCTGAGTAGTACATTTCTTTCTAAAAGATTCAATTCAAAGTGTTATCTAGTTGTTTGCAAAAACGCAAAAAATATCCTTAAAAAAAACATATTACCAAGCTGACCCGTATTTAGTAAAATTTACCATTGTGAGTTATTCACCATAATGTATTTTTTCTACTTTTTTTCGTGTAAATGTTTCCTTGACCTGACGTATGTGAAATAGTCATCATACGACACCAGTTATAGAACATAGCATTCAGTTACTATTGGTAATGGTTTAATGTCAATGTACAGATGATGTCAAACAAAGTATTGAGTATACTCGTGGATTTTACTTCCTTTTCACAATCTATTCACCTGTATCAACTATTCAACTGCAGGAAGTTGGACCGTTATGTGATTCGTGCACTAAAATGAAGTATACCTTGAAAATATTAGACAATATCTTGTTTATATCTTGTCTTATGCTCATGATAGCTACAACATCGATATTTTCATCATACAAAAATGACCAAGTTTTATATTTTAAAATTCGAACTACTCGTATCGATACGAAAGCGTTCTAAATTAAACGTTCACCGTGCTTCTGTGTGTGTGTGTTTGTGTGGACAAAATGGGGATTTCCCGACCGTATTTATTATGTATGAGCTCGAGCGAGGTTCTAGTTGATTTTTGCAGAGCTTTTCCGTTAAATATGGCGGGTAATGCTGCAGAGAGACGGGGAGCAATGCGAACCGTTTGCAATTGTGTATTTCCTGTTGCACCAATGCCGAGCGGTTAGGTCCGGCCTGGATGACGCAATAGTGGTGAGTACTGATGTAATGCTAGTAGTAGAGTCGTGATCCCGGGCTTGTAGGCCTATACGCGGTGTACGTCCCTGGGAAATAGTGTATATGGTGCGTATACACTCCGAATCTTGAGTGGCAAACTCATCGATGACACAAATAAAATCGTGCTGATCACCTCTGATTAATTGCATCATTAGCGACTGGTGTTTTCATATCATGTCAGCCAGCAAATTTTGTCCATCTGGTATATATTTTCTTTCCGGAGCATGCATATAGTTTTGGAACTCGCGATGTTATGTCGAAGGTCCTAGCGGCCTAATTTTAGCAGAGCATCATAGCATACCTTGAGTCTGCAAAAACTTGCATTGGCCTGTTGATAAACATTGCGCAAAATTCACATGATGTGATCTGTTTTCCTCGCAAATTCGGTATTGTTTTTGGACGTTAAATGTAAGCCATCGAAACTGTGAGAACATTTTAAGAAATTTTGGGAGCTTTTATGAGATATTGCGTGATGTTTTAGGTAAGAAGTTAAAACCAGGTTAAAACGGTATTATCGAAATTAAAATACAAACATTGAACCCAAGGACATACATTCAGCTTTCTTGTAGTATTTTGAGGCCGCCGTATAATTAAATATATTTAAATAATATACCTTGGTTATAAGCTTCTACCGGGAAGGGTTTTATATCTTGATACTCTGACAGCGTATTAGGTAGAGTAATTCGGATAAGCTGCCTTTATATTTTGTAAACGTCAATAGAAAACACAGTAAATCATGCATTATCAACTGAACCGATTCAATTTTTCAAGTATGTGATATTTCCCCGTCAGTTAAAATCAGCAGCTGGGTTTTTTGATGGAAAAACATAGATCCTTCCTTAAACGCACACACATCGTGCAACCTGCACATTCTCACATGACATTAAAAATCTCCCAATATTTGAACATTCCGTTAGAATATTCAGTCTTAATTCAGTCTAAGCCAGATATGAACCATACGGTGTACTGGACAGAGAAAGAGACGGGAGGAACATACTGCCTGACTCGTACCGTATATCATTCTGTTTATACCTGCCTATCGCGACCAGAACCTATATTGATATATTGGGACGAAGTTTTCTCAATGCCTGGTATCAAATATAAACCACCTTATACCAATGCATATCACTGCATCCTACAATCTGGTCAGTTCGTTCTTTGCACACAAAAAATTGAGACTTTCCAGTACAGCTGTCAGCTGTGAAACCAACCATACTGCCCGAATCTCCATGTTTCTCCAGGGTCGTAAGATATATGCCTTCATGATGAGGGGACTAGTTATATAGCCTACAAAAATGTATTTTTGTCGATGACTAGGACTTGTATTTATAGCAGCTTGACCTGTATTTCTGTATGTATCGTGTATACAAGTGTATACAAGTAGGTCACACAGATCATGGAGCTTCAATTGTGAGCTCCATGCACAGATATACATAGTTTGTAATTTGCTGGGATATAGCAGAACGTCTAATAAACATTTTGTTACTGTTGCCAATTTGTAGCCTTTCGTGGTTTACGCATTTTATTTTTGCAAAAAGATTAACAGAAACAACAGCAATCTGAGATCTGCATATATGCGGTTAAACGAAAATTCTTGCAATATGTTTTTCCCCGTCAGGAGATTTTGAGTAAGATTTTTAGATTCTGAATAGCTCATTCAGATGAAATATAATGGCACGATCTGTCTCCCGGCAACGGCATGTCGCTACAGTCGAGCAGGACAACTCGCGCACGAGATAGTGTGCTACTGCATTGAGTTTCGCATGATCGTGTGATATTGCTTCGAGATCTCAAAAAGTACTTCATGTGAGAATGCATTTTGTATCGGGAATTGCAGAATATCATGTGGCTGAATTACGCCATCCAGGATAAGCCATTTAGGTAATAGGTATACCTATATTTTAACCTCTCTTCTTTCAATTCCTTTCTATTACCCCCAATGATAGTAGCCTAAATCTGAACTGATCTGAACCATCTTGTTGTACATTGTTAATAAAGAGAAATATTTTAAGCTTTCTCTCTGTTCGTGGCCAAACATTCGTAAGCTAAATATAATCATAAATCTCATAAATGGAAAACAATTATTAGCTGTTTTTAATTATATAATTGAATGTCTGATACGTCACTCCGCCACTTCAAATATTGCATAATGCTATTATTTATCTCATTATCGTCCCTATGTAGGTGATGTATGTTGGAGAGCCATATGGCTCGCTCCCCGTATAAAGTATAAAGTAAAACAAAATACATGTATTATTTGTACACTGAAACTGAAAGTGAAACCTTGTTCTTAAAAATTTTACCTCCAATTCTGAATAAAAAAGGTAGGGCGTATTGTGACATTTAATTCCGTGTAGGGTATCTTTTATGCTATTTACGTGTGTATGCCTACATATATCATGGTTAACCGTTCACTCATCAGAGCTCACATAACGGAGAGTGACGAGGGTCCATCCTACAATTACCGTTCAAGCGCAGTGGATTATATTAACCACTGCCACACTTTGATATGTTGCAATGATGTTTTAACGAAGAACAATTATTCATTCATGCAAGTTTCTACGCAAAACGGAGTAGTAAATTACAAAATGATTATCCGATATTAAATAAAATAGTTTTAGGCAGTGCTACCATGAGAAAGGCAAGGGAATTTAAAAACAAAACTAAACGTTAACAGAACGTGAGTCCCATCCCCATGAGGTGATGTATGCAAATGGGACTGAAATGGACCAATTTGATGAACTACAAACATCACAAACTTCTCACTCTCAAGAATACTTCGTTCCGGGAGTCATGCCAGGTATGGTTGAGCTCACACTATAGTCCCAGTCTTTTGATCGGAGTGATTTTCAGCGAGGCAATATGATATCGTAAGTTATCCATTCGTAATCCTCCCGATTTGTAATCCTCTGTTATGATGGATCTTTTCCTTCGATCATTTCAATGCCAAATGAATTTAAAGAGAATAGTAATTTGATAGTAATCTTCTGGCGGTTTGGGTGAGGACGGGAGAGGAGGATGAGCTTCGACGGAGCTAGTGGTTTTATATCAGTGATCTTACCAAGCAGTGTCGAGTTTCTTAACCTCTATCTTTTCAATTCCTTCTTCAGTTCCTCTTTTTTTTGCAAGGTAATTTATTCTCCATATGCCACAAAAATGCGTAGAATATAACCCAGTTTCTTATTCTGGCATAGTCTTATTTCCAAACCGTTTCGTTTTTCTCTATATTTGTTTTTCAACTCAGATAAGCGATAAGAGTCTTTAAGACATTTGAGAGCTTCTTTCAAACATTGTACTGAACCGTCAAGGGTTAGCTGTGTGTCGTCAGCATATTGGCGGAGTGTGAATTCGGTCCCCTTAATATTGGTGCGTTTATACTTTTGTTTTTTTCTTATCATTGTAGCCAGAACCATAGCAAAGAGGTACGGTGCAATTGGTTCTCCCTGTACAACCACCACCAATATTAAACATGGATGACAGATTGTTATTTTGTATGATACAAATTTTGATATCTGTTCTAAGGATTCTGATCCATTTTTGAATACATTCTCTAATGTTCTTAGCTTTTTATACTGCTTCGAAAAATCCCATGAAATCGACAAATAACTTTTCAAGTCGATCATAATAGGAAGTTTTTCATTCTTTGGCCCAGATATCAAACCATTATTTAGTGTAATAATTTCTCGTATGAAACAGCTTTGGATGAACCCCTTCTGGTCCTCGTGGATGAGCTTATTTAATATTTTTTTAATCGATTCGTCATACATGCCGATGTTAATTTAAAACGTTCAAAAGTGTAATTGTACGCCAGTGTTTTAGTAATTACAACGCATATAAGGGAAGTGGGAAGAGGTGCCGACATACTGACAGAGCCACATGACTTCACAGTATAGTCTTCTGGATAACCTATTCTAAAGCACATACCAAGTCCCTTTGTTTACCTCTTGTTTTTAACAGTGAAAATTCACTAATTTTAAAACTGGAATTTATGGAATGTAGAGCAAAACATATCTTTTTAGAACATTTTATAAAATTCAGCGGGGTACCCATCCAGCCCAGGGCTTTTTACATTTTCCATTCTGTTTAGTGCATATTTTAAGTTTGTCAAGTGTTCCAGATTAAGGTCCTGTAGTGTTTCTGCCTTCACTGTTTCTCTTTCGTTTGGGATAGAGAAAAATTCTGAGTTGTATATCTTTTGTTCTTGAAGAATAGTCTCTTTCACATTCAAGACTTAGCTTGGATCTTGGATATAACCTTATTTAAATAATGATTCTTTTCCATTCCAGGAAAAAACTTTGTTGGTTTTCGCTCTCCTCCGTGCAACGTGCTTTCGTTCTTTTCATTATTTCTTGAATGTTTTTTATCACGTATTTCTTTGAGATCGCATTTTTCGTGAGTAAGTTATTCTGTTTTATCTTCTCCAACATGCATAACAATTTGTATCCAGTCCCTCTTCAAGCCTATCTATTATTCAACTTTTTTATTTATTTATTTTTTTTATTCTTTATTGATGTATATTTAATTTTCTTCTTATTTTCTTCTCTTATTTTCAGTAAAAGTGTGTATTCATCAAAGGTTTGTTTGATACTTTTTTCACCAAGTATTCAACATCTATTAGTACACAGAAATCGATTTTCCAATAACCGCCCCTCTTTTCGTTATTTGTGAATTTACAGTTTATAGTTATTGCTGAGTGGTCGTTTTTACCCCTCGGGCAGATTCTGCCCGAGCGGTATTGTTGTTGCCTCCGTCGTCCGTCCGTCCGTCCGTCCATCCGTCCGTCCGTCTGTCCGTCTGTCCATCATATCATTGTAAACACATTATCTCAAAAAGTCCTTCACTTACAACAATGAAACTTCATACAGTTGTTTAATACAGCCAGTACCAGAAGCCTATTGAAAGTCGTTGCCATTGGATTTGTTTTTCAGGAGCTATGCCCCTTTATACATGTCTGTTGGTCTATATCCTTGTAAACACATTATCTCAAAAAGTCCTTCACTCACAACAATGAAACTTCATACAGTTGTTTAATACAACCAATACCAGAAGCCTATTGAAAGTCGGTGCCATTGGATGTGTTTTTCAGGAGTTATATGCCCCTTATATTAAATAACTGAAAGTTATACATGCCTGTCTGTTTTTATCCTTATAAACACATTATCTCAAAAAGTCCTTCACTCACAACAATGAAACTTCATACAGTTGTTTAATACAGCCAGTACCAGAAGCCTATTGGAAGTCGGTGTAATCGGATGTGTTTCCTCTACAAACCGCCGTTCAAATATATCCAACATTACCCAACTATTTAAACCCCATCAACGGCGACAACGCAGCCATGGTTGGCGAAAGTTTAATAGTTCGATGATTCACGATCATATCACTTTAAATTACTTAGTGGGTTTAACTAACGCACCCAATAGTATACATAGCTTACGTACAGTTCTGTATGCGTTACCTCTGAAAGCTTTAAATCAAATAGCCAGAGATATACAACAATCTGCGTCTTCAGGAAATATAATACCATCAAAAATCAGTAAATTATGTCAAGATATAGCGTATTTTCGGTTGTATCGTCCAGTGAACATAATCGAAACATCTCAAGATCGGCTTTTCTTGAAACTCAACTACTTAGATAAAGGACTGGACATCATTAATTTACCTCGAATCCCGAATGATCCAGAGGTACGCAACGCTGTACCAAACTATTTCAAGTTCACAGAACCTCCTTGCATTTCATATAAGTATACTAAATCTATAGCCACCAAAATATTCAATTACTCCAATGTTGTCAAGGAGTTTGACTGGAACTTATACACGTCAGGAGGCTATAGTTGTGATTGTGAATTATCGAACTTTATCTATACACCATGCAAACATATTGTGACTAGGTAATCACTGCTCTATTGCTATATTGTTTTGTCTGTCTATGATCTATATCATACAGGTAAAATTATGCCCACCCCAAATATGTGAGTTGTTGGGGTCAGAAACATTATTTTCACAATT
>JAVTVY010036091.1:0-16826 GCA_036873755.1 Hanleya hanleyi | reverse complement strand
TGGTCATACAGCGACGATGACCCAAACAAACACCCTAGCAAATCCCTAACCCTAACAGATACCTAACCAAAACTGCATTTTTTTTTGAATTTCAAATATTTGTGATGGGAATTTGAAATCTCCATGGAAGTGTTGTCACAGGCTTGCATTATTCTGTGATATATATATATGATTATCAAACTGTATACTAGCATCATGGCAGTATGAGTGCAATAATATAATTTTATCTGCATACATGTGCACAGGGATTCTTAGAAATCTTTTTTTTTCACAAGTAAATCAGCAAATGGACTGAAGCTGGTTTTGGTTTTCTTTCACAAAATCAAAACATCAGTCATCAGTTTTAGCCGTGTGGTAATTGCATCATGTGTTAACACATGTACATTCTGAGGAATTACATGCTAACTGAATTCGGAAAATGATTTCAAATGAAGTCTATGAATCCCTTAGATATACATGTACCATACATACGTAAGATGTATATAACTGTATTGTCAATACATAATATTAAGAGATATGTTAAACTATAAACATTTGATCATTATAATGCCGTTTGTTTTTTTAAGAAAATGCAGGAGTTATTCAAACATGCACCCATATATGTTAGGATTGTTTCAGTGTTCAATAATTCTGAACTGTTGGATTTTATTGATAAAGTATTAATACGCTAAATGTTTCCAAGCTACACAAGCAAGATGTTGAACTATCAGAGCTGCAGTAATGCCTCTAATAATTCAATCACAGGAAGTTAAATTTCCTACCATAAAATCAGCATGTGATTCAATTTATTAGAACAGGAAGTTGACGAAATGGTTCCAAATCAGTGCAAATTGATGAGAACCACAGAGTGAATTTTGTCCCCAAACTTTGGGGGGACTGAAGTTTGATAACAGGATTGAGTTATTAGAGGGATTACATGATAATATGTAACATCATTCCTATGCACCATGACAATGTTCACGATTATTCTTTCAAGGGTGAAAACTTTGACATAGTTTGGATATATTCCAAATTGCAAGGATAAATAATAATAATTCCCATTTTATTTCACCCTTCCAGCCAGACTGGTTAGCCTGTGAGATATAATGTTGGGGAGACAAGAGAAATATTGACAATGTTGGGAAGATATGAGAGATAACATTGACAAATTTTTGTGGGTTCTGAATGTCCTAGGAATTTGACTGTGTGAAATTCCACTACTGGAATAAATCGATGGTGATATATTCTATTGATGATGGGAAGTTACACAGTTTTTCACTACAATTCTATGAAAGTAAATAATGGAAATATGTTCAAAATTACTAGTCATAAAGAATGTGTTTTAATGTTATTAGTAGTAAATGATGCGAGTACATGTAAAGTTTAAAAAATATCTTGCTTTATCATGAAGTGATTTTCAACATTCATATCGGACTGTTGCTTCTGAAACTACTACTAGGATGTCCATACACAATCTTAACTCATGTGAAGAGTGCTACGAAGTATCATTTTACCAGCCCATTGTTTTAAATGTAAACATTTTCGATAGTTTTTATCATTTTGCTACCAATGCCTTCGCCATATTTTTGCCATAAATAAAAAGTTTTGGTTACTTGTGATGTGTAAGAACGGTGTCCTGATAATTGATGAATGTAGGATGTACAATGTATTTATTTGTGTGTGCTTCAAATAAACATTTGAAAATGTGTTAACGTCTTTTTTTCTATTCTTGTTCATTTAAAAGAACTTAGTCAACGATTTTATTTATCATAAATATAAAAACACAGGAAGGAAGCAATCAGAGATTGCTCAATTGTATGCCCCCCCTTCCGCTTTAATCCGACACTGCCCCGCCATTGTTCTGTTGTTTATTGGTTGGTGGAGGCCTAATTTGGATAATTATAAAAATTCTGTTTCTGTCACTTTTTTTGCCATGCCTCACATAATACATATTCCAAGTATCAGCCAACAAGTGATAATACGATGTTTCGATGCAAGATGGTCGCCAGGGCTTTTGCCAAATCCGAAAATGTGACCTGGTTATGAGACCTACATTCCTTGGGAGTATATTGTGGTGAAATTATGAAGCGATCAGTGAACTTTGAATTTTGCACCCAATTCACTCTTTTTGGGGCAACTTCATACTTTAACTTCAGGACCTATGTTGTCTGCTTTGGAATGTAGGATAACATATAATATAGCCATTTTTCTGGTCCAAATCGGTTATGGACTGAGATCCAGCCTGGACAAATGAATATATCCCATTCACTTTAGTTTTGATAAACAAAGGGCCATAACTCTTGAAAATATAACCGAATTTAACTTCAGGACCTATGTTGTCTGCTTTGGAATGTAGGATAACATATAATATAGCCATTTTTCTGGTCCAAATCGGTTATGGACTGAGATCCAGCCTGGACAAATGAATATATCCCATTCACTGTATTTTTGATAAACAAAGGGCCATAACTCTTGAAAATATAACCGAAAGCAGAGAAACTTCACGCTGCACACCAATGGGTCACTGACCACATATCATGCAAATTTCATACTTGTCCATACAATATTAACCGAGATCCAGCCCTACAAGTCTCAAAGATTTGAAGAAAAAAGGGCCATAACTGTTGAAAATATATGCGAAATGTGGAGAAACTTACGCTGCACAACTACAGGGCACTGACCACATATCCTGCAAATTTCATAATTGTCCATACAATATTAACCGAGATCCAGCCCGGACAAGTCCCAATTCACACAAATTTGAAGAAAAAAGGGCCATAACTCTTGAAAATATATGCGAAACGCGGAGAAACTTCACGCTGCACAACTACAGGGCACTGACAACATATCCTGCAAATTTCATAATTGTCCATACAATATTAACCGAGATCCAGCCCGGACAAGTCCCAATTCACGAAGAATTCAGGAACAAAGGGCCATAACTCTTGAAAATATAAGCGAAACGATCCAGCCTGGACAAATGAATATATCCCATTCACTGTATTTTTGATAAACAAAGGGCCATAACTCTTGAAAATATAACCGAAAGCAGAGAAACTTCACGCTGCACACCAATGGGTCACTGACCACATATCATGCAAATTTCATACTTGTCCATACAATATTAACCGAGATCCAGCCCTACAAGTCTCAAAGATTTGAAGAAAAAAGGGCCATAACTGTTGAAAATATACGCGAAATGTGGAGAAACTTCACGCTGCACAACTACAGGGCACTGACCACATATCCTGCAAATTTCATAATTGTCCATACAATATTAACCGAGATCCAGCCCGGACAAGTCCCAATTCACACAAATTTGAAGAAAAAAGGGCCATAACTCTTGAAAATATATGCGAAACGCGGAGAAACTTCACGCTGCACAACTACAGGGCACTGACAACATATCCTGCAAATTTCATAATTGTCCATACAATATTAACCGAGATCCAGCCCGGACAAGTCCCAATTCACAAAGAATTCAGGAACAAAGGGCCATAACTCTTGAAAATATAAGCGAAACGTGAAGAAACTTTACGCTGCACAACTGTGGGGCACTGACCACATATCATGCAAATTTCATACTTGTCCATACAATATTAACCAAGATCCAGCCCGGACAAGTCCCATTCACAGAGATTTCAGAAAAAGGGCCATAACTCTTGAAAATTATACCGGAACTCGGAAAAAACTCAACGCTGCACATCTACGAGGCACTAGCCACATTCCATGCAAGTTTCAGTCCTGTCCATCAAATATTAACCGAGATATTGCTCGGACAAGAAATTCGGACGGACAGACGGACAGACAGACAGACGGACAGACGGACGGACGGACAAAGCGATCGCTATATGCCCCCCCTCTAGTTAGAGGGGGGGCATAATTATCTTCCATTTTTAGAGTGAAGATCACCGTTTTCTTCAATTAATATTTTATTGTGGAGTTATCTCCCTTCGATCAAACAGATCAATCCTTTCCGCCATGTGCCCTCAATTAGTCTTGGCAATGAGCAATGCCGCCTAATGCGATAGCGAGAATGAGTCCACAAATTTGATGTTTTAACCGCAGGTTATGCTACAATATTTTTACCGAAGTGGGTTTCCTTATTTCTGAGGGCGGTGTCACAAAAACGCAGCATAGGTTGTTGATACAGTCACTTTGACTCAACCAGTGAAGTGGGAAACAATCAATTGTATCATAGAAACAATACTACATATATCACAGTTCATGGTCTGACACACAAATCACTTGTGGTAAATGTATTGAGTTATTTCCCTTTGACCACAATTCACTTAGTTTCAGTTCCCATCTCAGGTAGCATGGCAGATGGGAGGAAACAAACTATGGATGGTTAAAATAACTCCCTCTCCAACTGATCACAGCTACACAGAGCATTTCACAAATGAGTGATCCACAACTTCGAGGACACTTTCCCACTTATCACCTATTAAGACAGGATACACCTTCAAACTGGCCTTCAAAAGTTATTAGTGGCAGAATCACTCTCAACACCACCTGCCCATTCTCTCCACTGTGGACAGTACTCCCATCCGCATATCACAACTATATCTGAGTGATAATAACAGCTCTGGTACCTGCAAGTTGATAACAACAATGCTTGCTTTTCTGTGAGACTCCACTTCACATCAGCAGCTCCGCAAATTTACACAGAATTCCAGCAACCTGTACATCCTGTGGATTCCCGTAAAGTTAGATTGTGAGAATCTATTCGGATTCCCATAAACTGAGAACAGCCCTGGTACCCGCAGAGTAATAACAGAACCCCTGGTACCCACAGAGTGATTACAGCACCTCTGGTACCCATAGATAACAACACTCCTGGTGTTTTTTACTCTTTTTATTCCATACACATCTGTTCTCTCCCTTTCACAAAGCAAAGCTTCCCCAGAGCTTCAAGTTCTGAATTCCAAATTCTGTGAGACTTCCTCACGTAATGGGACATCTCCATTTAGTCCGTATTGAATTTCTGGATTTTATTCTCAGAGTCTCCCATTTAACCCAGTTATTTTTGGAAAAGATTTCCCTGAAGGTCACAGCAGATTTCTAGTAACTCATGGAGGTTCCGTGAGACTTGGCAGGTATGCTTCCCAGATGAATAATAGGCACAGTGTTATAAGGGCTGCCCTTTAGCGATTTACCGGACGGCGGTGGCTTTCCCACTGGAGGAGTGCATATGAATCGGCCACCCCTAGGGCAAAGTAGCCCCCTGGAGGTCAAGTAGTCTGGCATGGGCCGTGGACTGACCATGCTTCTTCTCCCTGCAGTGAATAGCCACAGGGATATTCCGCTCGACCACCAACGGCAGGACTTTTCCCAGGAATTCCTCCTGCCGCCGGAGATCATCGTCGTCCTCATGCCCATGCCAGTCGAGACCCACCTCCCCCAGGCCACGGCATCGAGGATCATCCAGGTTGGCAACTAGAGCCTTCATGGATGGCCTCGAAACAGGAAAGCTGGCCTGATGGGGGTGGATCCCATAGGTGTATCCTTGGATCTTCCAGGAGACGCTGGAGGGCAACAGGCTCCGAACTGTCCCGGAAGACCAAGTTACAAATCACATAAGAAATCTCCACCTGCCCGGCATAATCCACATTGACCAACTCCTGAAGTTCCTCCAGACTGGTGAAGGTCCCCAGGTCCTTCAGGAGCAGGTCAAGGTAGGCGTGAGCATCCATCATTCTCTGTGTGGGGCATAATCTCAGAGCACCGGTCAATCGCAGAGAATCGATCAGCTGCTCCCTCTGAGCAGCCGACAGGACCACCACCTGCCAGATGATCAGAGCGGACACCGAAGATGGGGGTTTAGGGGAGGAAGGATACTTTAGTAATGACCCCTCGGGTTGCATCAAAGGCCATATAGGGCCATACGGCTCCCGAGGGGTCATCCTCCAGCCCCCTGTGGAAATAACTTGTTGACCAACACGTTATCCAGCAAGGCCTGGTACGTGTTGACCCGCAGGATTTCCATCAGGGCCTGGAGGTATCCGTGAAGGAGAGGCACCCACCGCCACCAGTGGTCATCGGTGAATGCCCACTCCACCCAACAGTTATGCTTGCCCTCCCCGTGCTTATAACTGAAGCCCAGAGAGGACGAGCGTTGGCTAAACTCCCAGCAAAATTTATCAGGCGACATCCAGGCCAGCCCAGATGTCGCTTGAGTTTCTTGCCGAGAGGTAGCTGATAAATAGGACACTGCAACAGGCGGCGTTGATTTGAAAACTCCACCGACAGTCACAGGGAAGAGGTTCTTCTAGTTGGGGCCCCAGGGGACAGTCACAAGTGGCACCACCCCGTGGGACCACATCAAATGGTTTAGGTAGACTCCCCAGAGGAACCAGATCAGGCACTATCGGCTGTGACTTGAGTTCAGGATGGTATCCCTGGGCGGGATGGGCGTCTGGTGGACCCATCCCGTTGATTTTTTGTGGTAGATGCGGAACTTTGATACTGGTGCCATTGTGGTCAGTCCGGTTCTGCCGGTGGGTGTTGGGAAATATAATGGGTGGGGTTTTCAGACTTATAACAGATGAGGCGATCATTTTTAGAATTTTAGGCAAAGTGCGAGGACATCTACCCCATTTCATAGGGTATTTTAGAGCAATTAAGATATCCGAATGACAGGTTTTTTCTAGTATAGAGGGGCCCATGGTGCAAAAAATCAGAATCTTCCCCAAAAAGAGGGAAGGGTGTTGTAAGGGCTGCCCTTTAACGATTTCTAGTCAAGAGTGGCCACCCTTAGTTGGATAGGTTAGCTTCGACAGGGCCTCCAAATGTAGCTTAGCTACCACAAGTAGTAGGCTAGGCTAGCTCATGTAGGGTGTCCAAATGCTAACTGGCCCCTGGAGTTATCGCGCTGCTGGCTCTACCTGTAAAAGAACTGATCAATCAGGGATGATTAGACCAGCTGGTCCCGGGAGTTTGAGATTATTGGGACACTCTAACAAGCAGACCCTGTTCTGTAAACACATAAGCCGGTTCTGGGGGAGCAGAACAGACCAATATACGACAGGTAAGACTAGATCCCGTGCCGGTACGATGTTATAAAGACGAATTAACTTTGACAGTGATAAAGTCGTTTGATGATACATCAAGAACATGTCAGTTCACAGAATATTCCATCCAAGATTACTGGTCTTGTTCAGGACTGCCAGACTCATCACACTCCATGTCTTTGAATAGAGCATGTGTAGTTACATGTATCGGGGCTGCCTGACTTTATCATCATGTGATATCAGAAGATTCTCCCGGACCCTCGCCAGTTTCGGTAGTAGTTGAGGAGGTTGGACTCTTCTCCTTGGCTCTACAGAAGTGAGGAAAATAGTTCAATCAATAAGTCGTATTTATTTTGAGGTCAAAATGTTAGCTGCCATGGCTTAAATTCAGAAAATATATCATCCTTTATTAATTGACTGTGTATGTTATTACCCTAATTCAGTGTAAAATGGCCCGTCTTTTTATCATGTCGGACCCTCATTGTATTGGCTTAGTTGTATTGGCCGAGTTGAAAGCTGTATTGGCCGAGTTGATTGTTGTATTGGCCGAGGAAAACGAGTACAGCGGTAACCAGTATTAATGACCAAAGACTAGAGAAACAGACTAAAACAGTATTGTTTGTTCAGCGCGATGGCGAGCGCAGAGGGTGTAATGTTCAAGGACTTGTGGACAGAATTCTGGAGCTTCCTCCGATGTGTGGAGATGATTTAAAACGATTTAAACCTGTTACAGATGAAGAAATGGATGTTGCCATTCAAGCTCAGAAAAACAAGAACATGGCCAGTAAGACCCGAAATAAAAATATTATGGATCAATTGTTTTCGTATAGCCTTGGTATTGACCTTCGGGTTCCTGTTTTGGCCCTCGGCCTGTGGCCTGGGACCAATATGGCGACCCTCATGTCAAGATGAAGGCAATACGAAAACAATCGATTAATAACAAAGTATGAAGGGGTCACAACGTGTATATAAGGGGGTCACATCCAAATAATTGAGATGGATTCTCAATGCCCTTCTTATCTGAAACAGGAAGGGCAGAACCAGGATGACTGTCAAATTCTCCTGGTTTCTCCAGGTTTGATCTCAATCAAAGTGATTTCGTGAATAATTGAGATGGTATCTGACAGACTTGTACTTGGAACGAAACTGACAAACTAACAGAGATCGTGATTGCACGCATGTTCAAATGTTCAACAAATTCTCATGTTGCCATGTGAAGTAGTCATCACAAAGTTTGACATATTTTCGAATTGTCTGTAATCAGGTGTTTGGGTACCAAGTGTTCTTTGCTGATAGTGCTCAGTCATACCCATCTAACATCAAACCTAGAATATCACCTTTTACAACCGCCAACTATTTTTCTTATGGTCTGTTACAAGGACATGGGACTCCGCCTGATGAATCAAGCCATTATGGGGGTTGCAATTCATTGAGGGGTGGCAGAATTATAACAACATTGCAGACTACACACAAATTTCAACTTTCTGCCAAGATTTATTGGATACATAAGCTCAAACACATTATATGGGGGTTTGGGCGAGGGTTAGTTTTGGAGATAGAGGGTGGGGCTTGATGCCCAGGGATGGGGACATACTCTCGAGGGTAGTGTTAGCTCCTGGAATATATTAGGGTATGGGGTCAGCGAGGCTTAGTTTAGGAGATAGAGGGTGGGGCTCAGTGCCACGGGGATGTGGGGACATGCTCTGGAGGCCCGAGTGCGCTTGGTGCGATGACATGAAGGCCATAGAAAGCTCCCTGCACATGAAACAACTACGGTAATTCCCCTAATAATTCGATCACCGGAAGTGCAACAAAAATGGCATATATATGGCAATTTGCTTCATGGCACCATCTACAAAGTGTCACATTTTGTCATTATATGGCTTTTCTTCAATTTGAATGAAAAATAGGAATGTTACTTTTTCTCTGTGTACAGAGTTGGAAAGTGAACTTCCTGTGATTGAATTATTAGGGGAATTACCGTACACTGACAACTACATGCCACTAGCTGTCAGTCTGAGGAGCCACAAGGTCAGAAATTCAATTGAATTCAGGAAACTGATCATATTCACAGTGTGCAACTTAAAGAATTCAGTTTTAATTGATATAGTAAGTTAAATATAGGTTGTGCAAAATCTTTAGGGTAAATCATATGATGTGGAATACAATGATTTGATAGCAAAATTGAAGGAAATGGTGTCCTTTAATCAGGGCAACACGAAACTCAGAACTAACAGGGGTTCAGTACTGCGGGGATTCCCATGCCAGTTATTTCATATTATACTTCAGAAATAAACGCAGGAAAGAAGCAATCAGAGATTGTTTAATTGTAAATATATCCCATTCACTAAGGTTTGAAGAACAAAGGGCCATAACTCTTGAATATATAACCGAAACGCAGACAAACTTTATGCTGCATAACTATGGGGCATTGACCACATATCATGCAAATTTCATACTTGTCCATGCAATATTAACCGAGATCCAGCCCGGACAAGTTCCAATTCACAAAGATTTTAAGAACAAAGGGTCATAACTATTGAAAATATACATGAAACTTCACGCTGCACAACTACAGGGCACTGACCACATATCATGCAAATTTCATAATTGTCCATACAATATTAACCAAGATCCAGCCCGGACAAGTCTCAATTCACTGAGATTTCAGGAACCAAGGGCCATAACTCTTGAAAATATAACCGAAACTCGGGAAAAACTGTACGCTGCACAACTACGAGGCACTGGCCATATTTCATGCAAGTTTCAATCCTGTCCATGAAATATTAACCAATATATTGCGCGGACAAGAAATTTGGACGGACAAAGCGATCACTATATATGCCCCCCTCAAGGTAGAAGGGGGGGGGGGAGGGTCATAAATATGGTTTGTGCAAAAGCTTTAGGGTAAATCATATGATGTAGAATTAAAACATTTGATAGTAAAATTGAAGAAAATGGTGTCCTTCAATTAAGGCAACACAAAATTCAAACTAACAGGGGTTCAGTACTGCCCGTTATTTCATATTGTACTTTTGAAGCAAAATAATGTCATCAACCTATTAGTAATTACTATAAAGGAATATATTGTAGGTGATTCGACATGTGTGTGTGAAAAAACAATGTACACTGCATCTCATACATGAACCTTAGACAGGTTAGTAGTATCACATGAGGCTGTGAAGCTGTGGATAGGAACATTTTTTCAAGTCCACAACTTTTGGTGCCCCAGGGGTGGGAACATCCTCCCAAGAGTAGGGGTCAGGAGACATAGGGTCCAAAACTTTAACAACTTCTTCGGACAGGAACAGGGGGGACACGGACATCCACAGGCATCATTTAGATCCCTATACTGAGCTTTCCGTGGCTAAAGCTACGGGCTCAATAAATATCACAGGTTGTCCCTCTAAGACCTAGAAAATGGGTATTGATACAGCCTTGTCAACCCATATTTTTACAGTTTACGCACAGTTCTCAAAATTTCCATCATATTTTCTGTTACGATGTGTACATACAAACAGTTCTCCCTGGCTATGATATAGCTGTTATGTTTTGGCTATATGAAATATTGTCACATTTCTTCGTACAAACGAACAAATTTTTCGTTGAACATATTAAATAAACTACTCAGAGAAAATTTGCTTGGGTGAACCCCAATTATATCGACACCAATCAAGATGAGATCTTTATTGTATTAGTTATCGAGAAACCATCAAGACTGATTGGACGTGACCTCATGATTAATTAGAAGGTTCTTCACAATATGCAATGGAATCTGCCTAACCTGAACATAAGGTAATTTCATTTATACCAGTATAACAGTATACGGTATAGTATACATTGGGTGCTGGTTTAGACTCGAGTGTAATTTTTCAAGTTTTACAAGCAAAATATTTAGGAAAGTGGGAGATAAGTAAATAAAGATAAATCAGTCATACCTTATATGATATACCAAACCCATTTCCTCTCTCTTCTTCCTTTGCACAACTTTCTTATGTTTTCTGCTTCCTAAATGAACTGGAAAATACAATTTCCCAATATATGCCAGCAATATTAAATTAATATGATCATAAGCTGATGACCATTTCCCATTGGTTTTGATAATTGTGCATGTAAATATTGGCTAAAACTGATGATTAAGTTCAAATATTCATCTACATGTACCTTGAAACCATTATAACATAAATATTTTACCTGGAGGCAAAAGCGGCACAGTGACAGGCAGTTGTGTTGGACAAATGAAGCTTGCCATTGATAGCATGCGGTTATCTCCCTTTTGTCAGAAGACCAACACCTTTAAACATTCTTTTCTTGATGCTTAAACCAGTTAATTCATAGGTTATTGGCATCAGCTTGATTGATAGGCTATTGCCATCATAACATAATTGTTTCACATCATCAGATAGATGGTAAAAGCAGTTCTATGAATATCTCAGCTTACCAATGACCTGTTCCCACTGAACACAGTGTTTCTTACTAAGGAGTTATCTCCCTTCGACCATAGGATTCACTTGGTTTCTAGTATTTGAAGGTGTATATTCAGTGCAGCACAAGCACAAGTTCACTTTTTGGCTCAAATCTCTATCGCTCAAATTATTCAGATAATTATGTGTTTATTGAACAGCTGAGAGTGCTGGTGAAAGTTTAGTCCACATGGATATGACAAACTATTATAATTGATTATTCCATGAATCTAATTTATAGACTGGTCTGTTTAATGCCAGTAATGGTTGCAGATAACCAAGATCTGGTACATTGAGATATTCATCACTCCAGATTACAGTTTGACAGTTATTCTACAAATATTCATTCCTATCTCAAATGTTAATACGGCACAGTGAAACCTGTGAATACTGACACCTGGGTAAACTGACCAACCTCTAAATACCAATATTATCCATGGTCCCAATACTTAAACTAAAAGTATTTTGAACCTTGATAAACCAGAACTGACACTATCATCTGATCCCAAGCAAAGTTGGTATACACTGTAACACAGGTTCACTGTGATGATATTTCCTTGTCAGATATGATACATGTACTTACTGTCCCACTCTAGCTGTGTGACAAACACTTTTCCACCACACACTTCACAAACGTTATATGCAGACCTATTGGCAGCATCAGCCTCGTATGGCAATGGGGAATGACTGGGTGATCTCCCCTGAATTGAAAAAAGCGACAACAGGAGTTTAATGGTCATGATTTATTACCAGTAGAAACATTTGTCGGAAATGTTTGGTAAAATTATCTTTTTTTTATTTGCCAATTCCAGTTTGAAAGCAGAAATACGATGTGTACATAAAATGTTCGAGGACCGGAGGAAGCAGGTAGCCATGATGGACTATGACATCTACATGCACGACTTCTCCATTCACACTTCGAATTAGCTTTGAGATATCGCCCCCCCCCCCCTCGCCGGCTCTGTTCAAAAGAATATATAAATAGACATAAAACATCAACATTGACCTCAAATCCATTTGAATTTCGAAATCTGCCATATGAGTGAGTTATTGAATGGCTGTCATTCGTATCAGGAGAAATGATGTAACGAATGAGAGAATACACTACCGTACCTGGGTATGTTCTGATTGTTCTGATTGGCTCGGCTGAGGTTTGTAGATGAAATTTACCCCTCAGATTTTAATGCTTTCAATGATCCGATCTATCGAGGCTAATTCGAAGTGTGAATGGAGAAGTCACCTTGTGTATGAAGATGATGATGGAGCATGTTACGGTTTCTGGTGAATTTCTCATGTACCCCTACATTTCATATCCATATCTCATTCATACAGAAATGAGCCAGGGTAAGTGAATGACTTGGTATGAGTAAAACACATTGATAAATTGCTGTGTGGGTGATTACAATGCCCAAACAACAGACCAGATCACCAGAAAAATGATGGGTTTCACAAATTACACTGTGGGCACTTCAACACAATCTGAATCAACGTGATGATGAAAACGACTTGTGACATTATACCTCCATGATGGCAGTCACGATCTCCACTGCTGGGTTGTGGACATTTTCCTGCCATTCGGTTACATCTGTCCCATCCAGGTCATACACTGATGGTACATTGGGCCCCGGTCCTGCAAATATACATTATGTCGACTGCATTTCGAGGGCTTTGACAATCTTTCGGAAATATTCAGCTAATGACATATAAGCTGAAGTTAGAAATTCATTTTTTTACTTTTCCCAATGAAAAACCTCAGAAATGAAAGATGGCTCGGACGCTCCAGTAAACTGAGTGATACGATGCAGATGCAACATATATATTATAAATATGCCTATCATAGTTCGCATTCTGCATTCTAAGCGCAGTTCTATACATAGGACACCACAGATTCTCGTCACTACACGTAGAAAGAAAACTTTTCTTCAGGGATTAAATGAGAGAGAAGGTTTCTGAAATAGCTGAATACCTCCGACACATCACCGCCCATACTCTCTCCAGTCCTCATCTTTGAACAAGACAATACGTATATAAAGAACAAATGATATTTGGCATGGCGTATAGCCCGCCACTGAGCATATGATTTTTGAGAGAGAAAGAATAAATTGGTCATCAGTGGGATTCGAACTCACGACCCAGGTTCAACGCGCCGCTGCTCTCATATCATTTCTTCATTATAAGGTCAGTTGTGCATAATGCAACACCGAGAGAGAAGGTTGGTCATCACAGGGATAATCCACGGGTGTAATAACTATGGGCCGTCATAGCTCAGTCAGTAGAGCAGCAGAACGTTGAGCCGGCGCCGTGAGTTCAAATCCCGCTGACCACCAATTTATTCTTTCTCTCTCAAAAATCATTCAATACGTATATAGTAAGACTTCATCACTAAAAATTCCCACCTATCCTTGAACAAAGATCTATAGATATCATTTATGTCTTACGCCGGAGAAACCTATTCTTGATCCACCGGGTCTGTTTCTTGGCATATCGTCTGGTCACTCTCTTTAACTCCTGGATCCCCTCCTGAAAGAATTCCTTTCCTTTCACTGTACTCTTCTCTTCTACTGGCAGTAGTAAATACTGGTGGAATTCCTTGAAGCCGATACTCTGAAATATGCCAGAGGTGTAGTCCGCCTCCCTAAAAAAAACGAAGAATGTTCAAACTTTATTGAAAGTACACATACTGTCTTTTTTTGGTGTGTGTGCGTTTTTTTGTGATTTTTTTTTGGGGGGGGGTGAGATAAATATTGATTTAGCTGCTAACAAAAGAAGTACCAAGGGGTCAATAAAAAAAGGAAGTGTTTTCCAGGATGTGTCCAATCAATAGATGATTTACCGGTTTAGTGATCATCATGCACCAGTGCACACATCCAGATGAAGATGCAGGCCATACACCAGGCATGTCCTCCATAAGGGCCTAGGTTAAACAATGGGAGAAATGTGTTGTTTATTCAAAACGACTGGAAAGAAATATTTAATACTTGGTGTGGTAATGTGAACAAATACTAGGTTTGGTAAATATATTTGATATATTTCCTTCCATTTTCGTATTATCAGCACAATTGCTCATTTCTCCCAGTAAACCTGGACCCCTCATGAAGAACATGGTCAGTTTATGGCTTGATTCTTCGCCCGACTGTGTGAGCTGGTGCCTTCGAATTCTCATGTTATGCTACTCTAATAATGCAGGATTCAAGCAACCCCCCAACCTCTGGGTTTAGTGGAGACTTAGCAAATTAGAAGTTTTTAAAACTCTAAAATGCCCTACCCGAATCAAGAACATTCCCCACAGAGAACATTTCCCCATCTAGAACATTTCTCCATCTAGAACATTTCCCCACCCGTATTTAATTGGATGTGAAGTATTTACGTTAACACATGAAAAACTCCTTTAAGCCCAGTGCACACTGGAGCTATCTGCTTAGCCAAATTTCATTCATGCACGATGGGGTAAACAGATAGCTTCCGTGTGCGAGCAACGTTATGAAAGTTTTTGGTCATTCGTACCCTAGAGGCAAACATCCAACTTGTTTGATAATTTTGGACACGCGTGGAAGAAATCTTACAGTGTGCGCTGAACGAAAGCTATGTGCTTACGTGTTTTTGTTAGAGCGCATGCGTGAACCGGCCACATATAATTTAGCATTGACAACCGATTTTATGGCTTTTCTCTATCTCTCCTGGTGTCAAATCACAAAATAATTACCCGTTTGATCAAGTTTCTTGGCTATTTCTGCCAATTTTCCCTCTTATCCCTGTTTTTGAAATCCGGTGAATGAATGTCATATAGGCACGGGTATTCAGGCAATAGATCGATAAGTTTGTCTTCCAGTATAGTGTCATTCACAAACTCAGTGGGCACAGCCATTTTGTAATGTCATGTGACCTCACGGTCGTTTCACACATGCGCTCTAACAAAAGCACATAGCTTTCGTTCAGCGCACACTGTAAGATTTCTTCCACACGTTTCAAAAATTATCAAACATGGATATTTGCCTCTAGGGCACGAATGACCAAAAACTTTCAAAAAGTTGCCTGTACACGGAAGATATCTGCTTACACCATCGTACACAATTGAAATTTGGCTAAGCAGATAGCTCCACTGCATGTGCGCCGGGCTTTAGGTGTTACGTTTGTGAAGTCAACTTAATTTCTTCATTTTTGCACAAAAATCTGTGGTTCATAACTCTCAGAGATAAAAGTGACGTGAAACAGCATCAACAGATATTTTAAATTGGACTTTCGCCTGTTTTGGCATTTTCGCATACATTTCAACAAAATGCAAAATTCAACGCGCATTTTATTTGACGCATTGATGCAGTAAAAGCTAGCAAATACAGGTTTCCATGATTTCCAATTTCTTCGGTTATATTTATATTTGTTTTGTTTTTTTCAGAGAAAAAAAACATCTGCAAGATTTATCTCCATATTAGCGAAAAAAAACATTGCATCAAATTTTATAGGGGTGAGGAAATATCCCATTGGTACATCCACGGCTTAATTATTAATCAGTGTAGATGTCACAAATAGAAGCATACATGTATTTTTTTTTTCGTCTGCAGTTTACATGAATACAGATACACATATTCACAATAGACGGTGGCCAGCCCAATTAGTCCAAGGCATGGTCTGTCTATGTCTGATAAAATACCAAGCTGTTTTCTTGCTTCCATATCCAGTGAACTAGGACAAAGACTCATTGATTATGAACATGATAAGATGATAGAACATTATACTGGGGCTACAGCTGGCCACATAGCACAATCATCCAGGTACACCTATACTCAACTATTGTAGAAAACCTCATATTAAAATGCTGTATTTTGATTGGACAAGTGCAGTGTATGTATCAGGTGTTACTGTTAGTTTCTGGCGTGGACGACAATTCCTGCATGTGAGGGTAATACTGCTCCAGCCAGTGATTAAAGTCTCACAGCATCATGGAGACACCTGACGGGATATATTCCTTGTGTGCAGTCTGCATGTATCCCCTACATGTAAAGAAAACCAACGTGACTGTCAATGTCGATTGCTGAACGCGACGTTAAACCTTAATTCTCTCTCTCTCCCTCTGTCAAAGTCAAGCGTTACAATGAAACAATGAGGTAAAAATAAAGAATATGCAAAAGATTTTCTGATGACAAATGCGCAATTGTACCGGGAATATCTGCAACAATAGATAGTGAACAGTGGACGTGAGTGAATAGAATTTAACGTCGCTTTCAACAATATTTCAGCTATATCGCGACGAACCAAGTAAGCACCACCCAGCCAAGTTGCGTTCCTGCTACTTCAAAGAAGAAATCTTTGAAGCAGCATGAAACCAGACACCCTCCAGCCACCCTATAAAACACGGAGGACAGCACACAAGACA